>CM062804.1:14094120-14221620 GCA_031772625.1 Pinus tabuliformis
AATGGATTTTAAGTGAAGTAATTTGATTTTGCTTTCATTAATCTACAAGTAGGTAATTTAGATATCAATTCCTCATGTTATTTGACATTATCTTCGGTGCCATGGCTTAACCTGAGAAGTTAATTGGCGAGCTATCGGATTATAAGTGAAGTAATTTGATTTTGCTTTCATTAATCTACAAGTAGGTAATTTAGATATCAATTCTTCATGTTATTTGACGTTATCTCTGGTGCCATGGCTTAACTCGAAAAGTTAATTGGCGAGCTATCGGATTATAAATGAAGTAATTTGATTTTGCTTTCATTAGTCTGCAATTTTTGGTTTTGAGTGCAGTAGTTTAGATTTTATTTCTGTAATTAGATGGACAACAGAGACAGTAAACTCATTTTCAGTACTTCATCTTTAGCTTGATTTATGTAGTTGCATGTTTACACTTTTGTTCAGAGTTCTAATTTTATAGATAGCATGTTTTGAGATCTTTGAAGTGCTAAGTTTGGAAATTATAATAAGAAGCATAAACCTTGTCTTCAACTATACATCCACACTTGATCTTTAAAAGCATTCTTAAAACTTTAAACTAGGATTTCCATTGCATTAGAATACTTTAGGAGACCAACAAAAACAAAACAACATAAACTATAAAACAACAAAGTAAGAAAAAGGGTTAACTAAGCACATATGGTGCACATATGGTGCACCACACTTCATCGGTTTACGATACCCGGATTGATAATTTATGTAGAGCAATTTAAGACGTTAAATTGACTACCCTCTCGCCACGAACCTCCCTTTGTACTTCTCAACACTGCCATTTGTTGCATGCTTGATCTTATAAATCCATCGAGAAGTGACCATTGACTTCCCCTCAAGCCTCAGCACTATCTCCCACACATCATTCCTCATGATGGAACTATACTCTTCCATCATGGCATCCCTCCAAACCTGCTAGTCTACTGACTCCTCAAAGGTAGAAGGCTCGGACTCACTAATGTTGCTCATCAAGGCCAAATAACTGGAAAATCTAGCTAGTGGTCTACTCTCCCTGAAAGTGCTACTAGGAGCCTCCACATGCTCCTTAGCATCTCTCAATGTCTACTCAGCTCATCTCGACCTCCTCATGACAAAGCTCAAAGCAACATCTCACTCCTCTTGATCTAAAGGTTGTGCCCTTGTTGCTGGTATTGTTGGTCCTTGCTCAACCTTTGGAGCCTCTAGCTCCGATCCTTTGCCATTATTGAATCTGTCCAATGTGACCTCCTGAAGGTCCTACCCTCCTCAAATATGACATCCCTCCTTACCACTATCTTCCTTTGACCAAGAATGCAAGTCATGTACACCTTTGAAGCCTCACTATATCCAACAAAAATGCCCCTCTGATGAGGGCTCCAATCTAGTCCTCTCTGATGAGGGATCCAATTTAGTCCTCTTCTCTGAAGGAATGTGATCATACAGTAGACTACCAAAGATGCGCAGATGAATCACCTCCGATTTCACTCCTATAAAAGCCTCCTCAGGGCTCATGTCCTTCACTACCTTATGAGGACCCCTGTTCTGCAAGTACACAGTGGTATTACATACCTCTACCCATAAAAACATCAGTAGATCCTTATCATGGATCATGGCCTTGGCTACTCCAACTATACTCATATTCTTCCTCTCTACTACTCCATTTCATTGCAAATTGTAGGGCGCTACCATTTCTTTCTCGATTCCTACTTCTTTGCAAAAATCCTTAAACTCGTTGGAGGTATACTTGCCCCCATTGTCTGATCTCAAGACCTTGATCTTCTTCCTAGTTTGGTTCTCCACAAGAGCTTTGAACTCTTGAAACCAACCGAAGACCTCATCCTTAGCCTTTAGGAAGTAAATCCATGTCCTCCTAAAATAGTCATCTATGAATATCACAAAATAACTGCACCCTAAGATAGACTCCACTGACATAGGACTACAGAGGTCGGAATGCACCAAATCCAACACACCCTTGTTCCTGGTCTCACTACTAGGAAATGTTGCCTTGGCCTACTTGCCAAGTGCACATCCCTTACACACACCATCATGCTCTATATTGAACTCTGAAAAACCAGTGACCATCTCCCGTAACAGTGGTAGAGCCCTGTAGTGTAGATGTCCCATCCTCCTATGCCAAATCTCACTCTGGTTGTCATTGCTATGTACTAGGGCTTTCACTAGTTGTCCTCTCAACAAATACAGGTTACTCTCTCTATTGCCTATAACTCACCTCACGCTAGGATCAGCCCCTCTATTGGCATAACAACTACCTCACCACCCGTGAAACTGACCTCAAGTCCTTTATCCTCCATGGCAAAATTGAGAGTAAATTCTTTGCCAACCTAGGTACATACTTCACTTGCTTCACCTCCATAAGGCTCCCTAAGTCTAGCTAGAATTGTATATTGCCAATGCCCTCTACTACATACTAGGTGTTGTCACCAAGCTCCACATGTAGATTTTTGTGCTCCTTAGCCATATTGGTGAAGATATCACAAGATCTCGTCATGTGACAAGATGCTCCATTGTCCACAAACCACACCCCTCTTGTAATGGTGCTAGAAAGACAGGATATGTAACACACCCCCTCCTAAACCCCACCAAAACACAGGTTAAAAGGTGGTGGTTACTATGTTGACCCAAGATCTGAGGTGTCGTTATGAAAATGCAATCTAAAAATTTTGATCTTTTCATCTAGCTTAAAGCCTCAACAAACATCACCGTTGTGTTTGTCTCGCCAAGGCAACTCCGGTGATATAAAATTTTACTTCAATTCGACCTCGAGATCAAGAGATATGACCATTGAACTTCTAATGAATCAAAAGGCACCACATCATCTACCTTGCAACGTGGCACCCACGTGGCTATCCTAGCATGCACCTCTTCGCAATGGCGTACTAGTTGCCGACCCATTAATGGTTTGGGTCCTTACCTTTATATATATATAACGCACTCCAACCTCGTGCTATCATATAACATATGCGTATATTATAATTAATTAATGGGTCGTTAACTATTGGAAACCTTTCCCATTACCTAGATTCGTTACCCCGGCCCTTCTCACCATGCGCATTCACGAATTGCTCCAGGTTCAGCATTTTGAGTTGTGACTTGTATGGTGGGGTCACAGCGCTCCAATGAATAGATAGTCGGGATTACGCATACTCCATTGTCCCAGCGTTACATCACCTCAGGCTCTGGACCAGCCGTCGATTGCTCTCGCTCAATCTTGGCCATTCATTACACTAGCCTCACGCTTAATTATGCCTTGCAGTCAGATGGCTAGCGACCTGGCTTTCCAGCAGACCGTCACAGAGCCCGATAAACTTATCCAAGCTTATGGATAAGCATTGAAAGGCAGTGTGTAGGAGCTAAGGTCCTTCTCCCGCTCATTATTCCCACTGCAATGAATTGCATTTGGGTTGCAAGACGATAAGGAAACCTTCCTATGCACTTAGTTACATATACTTGGTCGAAGCCACGATGGTTCAGTCCAATACTTGGGTGAAACAGAACCCACAAAGAGCCATTTATAAAGAGCTCAACCATGGCTCGACCACGGTTATTCTACAAATGTCTGGACTTGCACCAGGGCTTGACTGTCACCTTTATAGCTTTATGAAGCACATTTCGGTGTTATCCCTCCTAAGCTTACTACAAGGATACCCTCTCTAAGTTCTTGATGACGAAAATACAAGACACAGCCCAGGGATTTGTCCATCCAGGACAAGAACTTGTCCATTCAAGACAAGAACTTGTCCACTCGGACCAAGGACTTACCCATTCAATTTCTTAGAGTTCTGCAATCCCTTCGGTCTTTAATGTCATACAAGGAACAAATCGATCTCGACTAAGAGATCGACAAGCCTCGTTTAAGGAACAAATAAGCATAGCAATCTTATAAAAGCAACCAGAAAGCATGCGGTACCAAGAAGGCAACAAGGAGATCAACATTCCACAATCAAACAGGAAATCCTCCTTTGCAATCTGATTACAGGCATAAGTCATAAATACAGGCACACAAGCAACATTAATACGAACCTACAAGCATTTCATTCTTAAGGTCGGAATTCCAAACACGGACCATACAGTTGGTCACCCAATATTCAACGCTACAGGCCTGAAGCCACGTAGTGAGCATCCAATGCTCATACCACACACAACATTGTTACCCAATGCATACTACACCCACACAGGTGGTTATATATATGTATACAAGTGTTTCATACATAAAGAACAATGATACCACATCACAGCAATAGTGCACACATGCATCAGAATCTCACCATTCCAACATTAGTGAACGATGAGTCATTCATACAGTAAGTATAACGATGATTTACAATTCAACATGAGCTCAATAACAAGAAGAAGCAGTTACAAACATTTATTTGGTATTAATACTAGAGTTGGCAATTGAGATCGAGACAACAACTCCCCAACCAACCATAAATAGCTACAACCAAGCTTTACGTCCAACTGTCACCCCCGAAGCGGATTCCAAAGCTTGAGGTGGGGTGCTTCTGAGTGTTTCTGGCCAACCAACACAGCTGAGACAGGATGTCACAAGGCCACTACTGCCTTCATCCACTAGTTGAGCTCATTATAACTCACACTCTTCAAGCATACATACAATCATTCCAATATTTCACAATACAGAGAACTCCAGCTCACTTTCAGGAGAAGAGAGTCCACTTATCAGGAATGTTCATCAGTGGTTAAATTGTCGATGGTAAAGAAATCACTCTCTAAGTGGTTCATCAGTGAGTCGAGCACCAAAGTTTTAGCCCAAGGCAACTCCTGGTGGTTCTTTCAGTGTTCACAAGCACTGGAGTGAATCCTTCCAATCTAGCAGGTCCTTCAAGCCACCAACTTCCAGTGGTTTCTTCAGCGTTAGAGGCAAGCCACGCTCTCTTAAACAATTCACACAACAAGCCTCATTGAAAAGGTTCCTCAGTTAGCGTTCTTTTTCCTGGAGTTGAATTCAATGTTAGAGACCACTTGATCACTCTTTCAGCTCTACATTCTCCAACACAACAGCGCTAAACGTAGCATTTGTTGCTAAAGCCTCCCGCTTGTCTATGCGTGAGTCCAAGAGGGATCATGTATCCTTTGTTATGTAACCAGATCACAAAAACAGAAGAAAAGATAGATCAACAACTTTCAAATAAGCCTCTTCGAGGGGGCAACCTCCTTTTACATCACATAAAAGAACAATTCTTGGATGATTGAAAATGACAACACCTCCTTGGTATATGTAGGAGTTCAGGGGGTGACAATAATTATGGCATGTTACCGCTCAAACTAGCAGGGGTCCTAGGAGTGGATCCTATAGAGCAACTACTAGGTCAAGGGCAACAATGGAGTGATAGCCCACTGTCACCTTAGCTAAGGCTCCTTGCTCTTTACAGACTTTCACCAATGGGAGGAAACTAGGTATAAGAGGAATCACGATAATGAATATGTCCGTGGAAAGATGAAGGGTGATTCCCAAGGCCTATTCACAAAAGAGACTCAATTATATGGCTTTCTTGCTCAAAAAGCAAGGTGATAGTCTCTTTAAGAAGGGCTAAGAGGATCTTCGAGGCTAGGGTTTAGAGGATATGCCTTGACAAGAGGCTCCCTAGACTTGAGGATCCTTATGGAGAATTGGTTTTTATGTGATCTTTGTGGAATTAGAGTTGTAAGGTTGTGGGACCACACTGGACCAAGTGGACCGAGAATTAGGTCAAGGATTTGGATTTGATCAACCAAGGAGGGGCTTGACCTAATTATGGAAGAGAAGAGGATCAAAGGACAAATTTTCTTTGGAGAATTGAATGCAATGATCCAAATGAGGACACTAGCCAAGGGAAACCTAGGGCAAGAAACGATCCTTGAGCTAGGGCTTGCTTTATCTCAAGATCCCACCGTCAAAATTTCTTGAAATTTGGAGGGCCTCTAGAGAAAACCCTAGCGCAATTATGGACAAGAGATCGAACTTTTTTTATGGCTACAATGGGAGAAAAATGACGCCCTAGGAGACCTGTAGAGGCTAAGCCTAGAAAGAGTAGAGGTGAAAAAAATATCCTTTAAAAGTGATCACCTATGGAAGGATTAGTGCCTTATCCTTTGGGAGAGATGGAGTCAAAGAGAATTTATTTTTGGAAAGGATTTACCCAATCAAGGAGGCCTTCAAGCAACTTTGCATGGCATTAGGGCATGAGAGCAGCTACTTAAGGTCTTTATACTTCGATATGCAATAATTGATGACTTATCAAGATGTATTTAACAACAATAATCTCTAGGAACATTCATATATGGCCCATTTAATGATGCAACACTACAAAAGATCAAAATTTCCACAATTACGTATACAAAAGCAGTAAATTTCAAACTTGTATAGCAAAATCCTAGCAACATTTCATGTGACAAAGTAAATAACAAGAATAAGCATGAAAAAGATTACATACATGTACAAATGAGTATATCCAATCATCAAATTATGCTAATAATGAAGTTCCAAGATCAAGAAGATATAATCCATACATCAAAATTCATCCATCTAATCCAAACTCATCCTCCAAAGGGAATGTGAAATTCTCAAGTAGCTACTACACCCAATCCAAGTGATGATGAGAGAATGAATCACCTCTCATCTATTTATATAATCTCTAATGAGTTTGATTTGCCTAATTTGGCCTAATTGAACCCCAAATAATAAAATAATGTGCAATAATAGCATCCCTTTGGTGACAAGCCCACCAAGATAGCTCAATAACATAAGAATAAGTCTCTCAAGGGGTAGAATGATCAATAAAATGAGTCGTTGGACCTTTGATGAGGCCTGATGAAGTCCACAGTGTGCCATGATGCGAAAATGGACCTCAAACATAGTGGACAAGGGGTTGGCCCCTTGTTTTCCAAGCAAATCCCTGTGGTGCTCCCAAGTGGGTGTGGAGTCACAAGGACATCCTCATGGGTCTCCAAGTGGATCAAAAATGCATGTAAAGTACCTGTAAGGGTGATGACATAAGCCCTCCCTTTGTCTCTTACAGTGAGACACATCTTCATTTGGACCCTGGAACATCTACCAAGTGTATGATGCAAGTGAGGAGTCGACTAGGCATGGTGAACCAGGTGCATCATCCTCATCCAAACGGTGGAACATGAGCAATCAATGAGTAGTGTTGGGGATCCATAAAGTACTCTCTGCTATGGTGGAGGCCCATGGCTCTCAACGCTCACCCTACAAGTGCTAATGTGGCCCTCTGGAGGGCTAAGACCCCATATAGGGAGACCAAGCCCCAAATGGAGACCCACCTGCAATCCTGCATAAGATCCAATGTGTCCCCTTGCCCTCCAATACAACAAATCATTAGAATAATGAAGTAAAAGAACTTACAATTCATGGAATCGATGGGGCACTTCATGGTGGCATGCCCTTCCATAGTGGGTGGTGTTATGTACAAGTGTCTCCAAACTCAATAGGGGGTTAATCAAGGACCCTTTTAGGTGGTTTCAACCATTAAAGGGGGTGACCTATCCATGGTCCATCCATCAAGTGGTAGGTGGCACGTGATATAATGATGGAGGGAAGTGGGATCAAGGGAAGGATCCAAGCAACAGGTCATGGGACAAAAGGGTAGCTATAATAAGGGAAGCCCACACTTGGGTATATGTGTATAGGAGGGAGCAAATCGTGGTACATGAGTTACCCCGGCCTTTTTTTTCCACCCTTCTTCATATGCCTTTTGCCTTTGACTGACTTTTCTTCATAACTGCTCGGGGCTTCAGGGGATGAGAGCATGAAGTGTAGGATGTAGTAGTAGGTGCCCCTTTTTAAGGTGGGTCATTTCATTGCCCAGCAGGGGTTGGGACAATCATGGGTTCTTTAATGTGGAGGGGGCTCATCAAGGGCCCATAGGAACTAGGGCTCACATGCTAAATTTGCATGTCCTGGCCATTTTTTGTAGTTTGGGGTACATTTCCTATTGAGAGTGGCTAAATTATGTTTTTTCTTTTCTTTTTAGCTGCATCAACCTCCTAGGCATTGTTCCGGCCCAACCCAAGGTGTGGACAAGGGGAGGGGGAGACTAACCCTATGTGGACCCAGTGACCCCGAGTGGGAAAAGAGATGAATGGGGTTAGAATGAATAGAAGGGAGTGATGTATATGGTGTCGGGAAGCGGGACCACGCAACCAAAATCAGGATTTCTCATGTAGTGCCAACCCTAAAGTTAATGGCCAGTAAAGGAGATCCCACGAGACCAAGGTACAAGGTTAACCACAAAATCAGGCAGTGGAGACAAGAGTACAGACCTAGCCCACTCTTTCCACGAATCCCCCACCAATCCATGCCCAAAAGTGCCCATGACAAGTAAGGAAAATTACTCAACTATACCAATGAAAAGCCATACCTTTGGGGTCGGGAGGCCCACCTTCAAACATACAATCATAACAAGTAGGCGAGGGACCACATGGTTGGCTCAGGTGGCGGAGATGAAGGCACATCGAGCTATCTGGTGGCTGCAAGGGGCTGTTGGCTGTCGGCTGAGGACCATCTAGGAGAAAAAAAATTCTCCTATATACAGTACCCACAGGTGGTGGGTAACAGGGCCTACATAACAATAACAATGTAAGGGCACAACAATAACAATAGTGGGCTTCTATGGGGCACAACAGCAACAATATGGGGGCAACACTAGTATTAAAGGGACCTACATGCCCATATCCTTCAAATAAGTGTTGTCCTTCAAAAAACTTTTGCTGCAAAAAAAAAATCGTTGTCGTAAAACCCTTGTGATGTTTAATCTCCCCCACATAGTTTTTTATAGCTGTGATACCATGTTAAATTCTTTTATTCCAAATTTGATTTACTTTACTTCAACAATTTATTAAAAACCCAAAAAAACATTTATCTCAAATATTTTTCAAATTGTTGATAAAATAAACACATTGGTATATTAACTCCGAAACTAAAATGCAATAGAAATAAAATGGAGAGATCAATCACACTACAACAAATTTGTACCCAACACAATCTTCCTTCATATAATTAAACTCTAGAAAAATCTGGGTTAGACCTGCAAAGAATACATAGAAAAATACAATTGTTGGAACCTGGAACTCGACCCCACTAGGAAAAATCGGCCATTGGAAATCAATCCTCATGAAGAAACTTGGCCCTAGACAATTAGACCTATCTCATCAACAAATCGCCCCCCCCCTTCTTCTCACCTGGTACGGCCCCTACGCACTTGAGAAAATTGGCCTCTCTAGATATTTCAACCTCCTCCACAATTCGGCCCTCTTCTTCAGCAACTCGGCCTCCCTCTTTCCTAAACTCGACCTCCCTAAATTTCTCCCGAAATTCTCTGCTACACTTCTCCTCACTTCTCTTCAGTCTAGTCAAGCCTCTTGCTCTAGAAAATCGCTTCCTCCACAATTGTGTCTTCACCTCTCCCTTAGGCTTATTTTATAATTTCATTAAGCCAAAATCCCTAACCCTAATCTCCTAAGTGATCAATGGCTAAGATTAAATCCTAAGCCTCACTTGAGATCAACAGTTGAGATTATATCTAAGTCACTTAAATAATTTTATTATTTATCCTTAGAACTTTGGCCTAATAGTCCACAATAATTAATTAGATTAATTATTGTACTTTTCCTAAGTTAACCTTAGGAAAGAAATCATAAAATCACTTACTCCACCAAGCAAGCACCTAAAGAGGCAATCAAATATCTTCTACATGCTAAGATACCAAGCCAATGTAGAAAACCTTTTTAGGCTACAAAATCAAAAATTATCTCATCTTATTATCTTTTCTTTTTATCCTAGCATGCAACCTCAAAATCTCACAACCTCAAAGTAAGGTGGACCCCACTTCGAGTTATCCAGCCTTAATGATAATGCCAAGAGTATGGAACAGCTTCATGAAGGGAGAAGTCATGGGTACCAGGGACCCACTTCAAGCTTCAACAGCCTTCCAACCTTTAGATCTTGATTGTTGGTAGGCACATGAGGGTTCTCAAGATCCCAATTATCCAAAGTGTGACGCTGGCAGGACCCACTTTAGTTTTCGTATTTGAAGCTCCTAGGCTTGCTTATTTTATGGATGTATATCTACCTAAATTATAAATTCCCAACCAAGCCTAGAAAGATCTGGCATCAAATCATGCATAATATACATACCACTATGTCATCTATCTAAATTCTAAATTCCCAACCAACCTAGAAAGATCTGGCATCAAATCATGCATAATACACATACCACTATGTCTCTTCAATTTGATGACAAGAAACTTCTCGATGCAATAATTATAAGGTTGCTTCAGACAATACTATTGCACTGTAACCAAGGATCTCATGTCTTCCATTGTGCACATACAAGAATATAACGATAGACTATGCAACCTGCCTTCGTAAATCAAGTGGATTTCTCAAACCACATATGAAAAATAGTTTCCCATTTCCAACAAAAACTGAAGACAATTTCTTCCGAAGTAGGGAAGAAATGATCAATAGTTCATATATTTTTCTCATTAAATTAGTAAGAAAAAATTAAGGTGTTGTGCAAGATACTTCGATATGCTCAAAGACATAATAACAGGGTCGTAGGAAACTCCACAAAAATTCTCAATTTGCACAATGCAAAGACATTCGGAAGTGGATACCATGTAATAATAGAGTTCGCAAAGAACAACAATATAAAAGTCAAATTATATAACCAACATAGATCATCTTAACCCTAAGCCTATTAAGCACCAACAGGGATAAAAAAAATCAAGGTGAAAAACTCAAAAGTTTTGCACCCTCAAATACCATTTAATAAACACTCAGGTTTCCACCTGCCCTTTTTTATCCCTCTCGACACATAATAGATCCAAAGTTAAGATGAGTTTGTGCTAGTTTATTGATAGTTGTCCTTTAACTATGGTAATTAAGAGAATAACATGTTGGTTTCTTTTTACATTATGGTAATTGCAAAAATAAGGTGGCTGCTTTCTTTTTATCTTATTTTATTAACCTTGCACACTCACACAATCACACATAGACATCTCCCCTCCACATAGCTTGTAGACCACCTCGCTACTCTTGGCACAATATATATGTACATAGATGTATACATACATATATGTGTGTGTTGTCACAACTCAATTTGATTAATGCAAATCCATTATGCTGTACTGAAACCTTTTTATCAGCTTATACGATGGCCCCAAATATAAGTATATATGACAGTGGCAAGGTCTTAATAGCGGCACATCCAATGTAAACTTAGAAAAAGGTTTGTGTTTTGTTTAGAAATTTCTTGGGGCCAATGGGAATGTGACCAAAATAGTTACCAAGTATGCCAGATTTCCAATGTGGCATCACTAAGTTGATAGGCAATTTTTTCACACTGAAATGCTTGGATCACAACTGAAAAGAACATCTAACATCGTAAATTTAGCTGCTCGACAAAAATAAACTTTATCTCTGGTTCTTGATTTAATGATCATTATCATTGTCTGCTGCAATTTCTCCCTATTGAATATTAATTAACTGTGCAATCCACTTTATTGCAGAACTATCTTCTATCACAAGAGTTGGATTTTACTGTAATATCAATTGGAAGTGCAAATCTGTTGGAAAACATGAAGCTTTTATGAACCATGTAATCAAGGAGAAATCAAGTTTTATCTCACTACAAAAAACAGTAAGTCCAAAAATGATTTGAATTTCAATGGGAAAACAAGGAATTTAGGAAGAGTTCTCAAAAGACAATTCTACAGAAAAACACAGGATGTCCTCCAAGTTGGCCCGAATGGAGAAAAGCAATAGGAAAATTGGATTTCTCACATTTTTAAGAATGCAATTCATGTTAAAGAATACAAAAGGTTGCAGCTAAAGCAAACAGAGAGGGCAAGAGAGACATGGAAATGTAGATTGCAATTCACTGCTTTTATTACTCGCAATACAGTGATACACATATCTATATAGAATGATGGGATAGACCACCATATTTATTTACAAATAAAATAAAACAAAATTACCCGCCGGCGGTTGGATGTCCAGTTGTACCAATTGTCAACACCATATATAGCTTACAGCCAGCTGGTTAAGCTTTCTATAAAGATAAAAAACTAAACTAACAATATATTTAACCACCTCTGTCACAACAATCAATGCATCTAATCACCATTGAAAACTTTCATCGGTACCAACATCATTCAACCACATGCACCTCCTCCACCAGCCAAAACCACTGCACATGCTCTGCAATAGGCTCAGCCTCACTTTTATGGGGGAAGCAAAGATTTACAGTTTGGCCACAACTGCAAAACTCACCTGAGCAAAATCTTCAGGCACCCAAAATGGTTCTTGATACTTGGAGGCCGACAGTAATCACCTTTCCAAATGTGCATCACCAGTTCCTTTCTCCTACCCTCTTCATTTTCACTCCCTCTCACATCAAAACCGTTGAAAAGTAACTAGGTACGGTCTTCATAATTATCTTTGTACTTGTATCAATTTGTATTTTATGTAAAAGAAGAAAAAAAAAATATTTAAGCACGGGTTTCATGCTCAAGTCTAGATCAAGCATGTTCTCCTTGCTCCTAGGGTTTAATGAGTCAAAAGAGTCTTTGTCATATGTATAAGACCCATTTGGGCAATTTGTAACAAGAAAGAAAAATTATTTTTGAGTCTAGAAAAACAGAATGACCCCCAAGACCAAGTCGGCCCTGCCAGTGAAAAGTCGGCCTAGGAGAGGCCTATTCAACCCCTTGAGAAGGGTATAAAAAGGAAGAGACTTCGACTCATTTGGACACCAATCACAACAAGTTCAATCTGCACCAAGATAAGAAGGAAAACAAGAGCGAAGGAGAAGAAGACAAGAAAAAAGACTAAGCAAAGGAAGGAGACCAAAATTTTAACTATTTCTGCTCACACATGCGAAAATATTAGGGTTTCTATGTCAGTTCCAGGGGGCCGAGAATTGCAGGCCAAGTTGGAGACCTGAAGTTGCAGGACCGAAACTTTGACTAAAGCAGATTTTGGAGAGTTTGACCTTCGTTGACTTTGGTGGACTTTGACTTGTTTGGAAGAAATCTTGTTGAGGGCTGACTTGGTGCTTGGAGAAGGTCTTGGTCTTTGGGTCTTGGAGGTCTCATTTTGATCTGATTCTATAAGAAGAGGATTGTTCGGGTTTTCCCCAATTGTGGGGTTTTGCCCTGGCTTGGAGCCTATATCTTGTGTTCTTTGTGTCTTTGTGATCTTCATGTTTTGGTAATTGCTTGATGAAGAAGTAAATCTAAATAATAAAAGGCCAACAAATATCATAAGTAATTATCAAATAAGGAGAATCAACATTAATCTACAAACACCTTGATTTTCCAACAAAAACAACTCTTCATAGCTTCCAATTTAACGGCAGAGCAATCTTTCCATTAATTCATTGTCTCTTCCTTCTCCATTAAATGTCAGACATTCTCAACCACACCAAGCATCTCTGTCTTTTCTTAAGAACATTATAGCACTTCCAGACTGTCTCAGCTCCTCGTCAAAATCCCTTTTCTCTCCACCTCTGAACTAGCTCAGATACCATGTTAAAAATTGCAGCTACAACAAACAGAGAGAGAAAGAAGACACAGAAAATGTACATAAATAAACTTGCAACTCACTGCATTTTCTCACAATACACATATTTAAATTTTAAATACAATGATGGGATAGTTGAAACGTTCCGATTCCCACAAATACAGACCACCACATTTGTTTACAAACAAACAAAAAATATAACTACCTGCCAGCTCGTTGGATATCTAGTTGTACCAATTTTCAAGCAATTCAAACACTCCTCGTCAATTTCCTTAAAAATCAAACATACAAAATTATAATGCACATTTTGATACCCAGAATGTGGCTGGCCATTCTTTTCTGGATTGTTCAGTTTAGCATTGTATATATCATGCATATGCTATTAGGGGAAATATAGGATTCTAAGAAATCGATATGCAAACTCAAGTCATTTTGGAGCAAACTAATCAATGCAAGGCATATACTGAAACCTGTGTCTCAGGAAAACTCAGGACTTAATAATTAAAAATGTAAACAAAAAAATACTAAATTTTAGAAAAAGGAAAAGAAATTGTCATTGATATGAAAGTTTCCAAGGCCTATGTAATGTAGTTTTTCATTAAAACTCATTTCAAAGTATTTATATAATACTGCATAAATCATGTGCACCATGGACAATTGTCATGTCTACAAGCTGGCTGTTTTGAAATCAGGTCAAAAAAACAAGCAAATGATTTTCTCATTTTTTATAGAGAAACCAAGTCTTACTTGTGACACTCGTGAGTCAGACTTGCCAATTCGTTATAACTTGTGTTTGACTCAATAAGTCATTCAAGAGAAAATAGAAAGTATGATTCAGCCCCGAATAAGACACGGCTCAATTTCATCAAAGAGCATATTACTCAAACTCGTAACAGTCTGCTAACACTGCACCTACCACTTTTGGGCTTTACAACTATGTGCTCATGTTACAACATAAATTTATCACCAATGTTTCATCAAGTTTTGGGCCAAGTCACCTAGTTTTTGTTTGAGTTCAATAAAAATGAAATTAGAAAATTTGCCAGTGAAAGGATATGATCAAAGTTGCCATCAAGTTCCAGAAAATATATAATCCAAAATTCAAAAGTAATGTTTATAAATTATATTTATAAATATCGAATTTTTCAAAATTACAAAACATGTTTGTACTTGTAGTATGGTTTGTAAACATAGCATAGAATTATAATTTATGATTATAACATTATGTTTTAAGCTCTTTTAGATTCACTTTATAACACATGAATTTGGTTCAAATTCTATGGAATCATAGTATGAAGTTTGAACAATTTTAAATTTAATCAAATTTAAAGGTAAACATAATCAAATGCAAATTTGAACATAATGGAATTTGAATCTAATTGAATTTATTCATTGAACATAATCTAATTTATTCCTTGGGTCATGATATTTGATGAATTTCGAATTTTTCCTTAAAATTTAGTGAACATGACAAGTCAGGTTTCAGGGAAGCAGGGGCAAGTCCCGGAAACGTGGATAGATCCCCCAAATTTCAGGTGATGTTGGGGTCCCCAACATCCGGAATATTAACTATTAAAAAAAAATGGAAAATAAAAAATAATAAGAGTTTTCTGTGCATAATTAATTATAATTTACAAAATTAAAGCAGCAACATCCATGGTCTCATTGGCAATTACATAATTTGGAAAATTGTATTCAAAAATAAGAGAACCATTGTATTTCTCATGTAAAATCCCCAATATACAGATTATAATGAAATACAACGATATATTATATAGTTGCCTCCATCATCATTTAAATAGTAAAGAGTCAAGACTACCATAAACATAAAATAACAACAGACTAAATGGAACAAGCATCAAGCCAATAGTTATGATCACTCAACCTTTGATTGATGCTTTGCGTCTATGTGTTATAGGAATCTATCAACAACATCTATGGGAATGTAAACGCAGGTTGACCGAAGTTTATATCTAACTGCTATTCTACTTTTCCAGCCAGAGAAATGAAAAAACATTAATTCCTCTTAATTATTTCACTGAAATAATGCTTGTTTGACCTAAAATGCACTTGAAATATGGTAGAAGATCCCTGTTATCCACAATTTTCTGCATTTGAAAGTTTCTTGTCCAAATGAATACCATCTTCAACTCCTGAACATACTTAAACTGGTGTGCTGTAAGTGAAAAACAAGAAAATATAGGGTTATGGCTATATAGGGAAGAAATGTAACGTGAGGGTGGTGGGACCTTCAACTTGCTTTGAAGGATAAGAGCAAAAACTTTTTTGCAAGGACAAGCCCCCATCTAAGGTGACCTAAAATACTCCCAAGTACCAAGGGCATCCCACTTCTATAAGGTACATCTCTGGGTAAGTCCCCAAGCATTGGGGACATACCAAGAATGGTACAGGACATCCCCAATGAGGTCATCAAGTCCAAAGCACATGGTAAACATAGGGGATGCAACCCAACGCATGGGAATGTGTCCTCCTAGAACATTGTTTACAAATTAATGCAATTTGTTATAAATGATGGACACCTTGACTCCTTATGATTCTAAACACAATAAAACTTTTGACAAGTATGACCCTTTACAACATTAAGGTTCCCTATTTTAATTTTTAAAGGAGCCCCATAAAACATAAAAGAACCAAGGGGAAAAGATGAAGCGTACAAGGTTAAGAAGATGACCTCTCTCACACAAAATATTGAAACATGTGAAAACCCTTTTTTTCAACAACTCCGGGAGAAAGACTCTTGATTTATAAAATGAAACATAACTTTAAGAAGGGCACCTTAAATTCGAATAAGTTTGCATTATTTGAGTATGTCAATCTTAATATTTTCTGACTAATAATGCCAAACCTTTAAAAATTCAACCCTTACCTCTAGTGGTGACTCTATTCATTGCATTTTACTCAAAGAGTGACAAATCGACTTCAATCTAGATAGAGGAACCAACACAATGGTTGCTTCAATACTAGGGATGGTTAAGACTATGTTCTAAGAACCATTCCTAATCATCAATTATGATATGTTTGGTATGCCCAGTCTAAAAGACTACTCGTGCAACTTTATTCCCACGTTCAAGTCACGAAAGATAAGCCAAGGTTTAGTGCTCGCACACTATCTTGGTTTCAATCTTCATTCAACAAACCAGCCAAATATATAATCATTCACAGATCCTTGAAAACTCGTTATCCTAAAACATTTGCCATAGCATACTCAATAAGAATAAATTGTTGAATGGTGTTGTCATTGAAGCCAACGTTAGTTATTGAACGCTCTTAATATTTGTCATCAATTGGAAGCTCCATTAGTCAAAGCCCTTGGAAAACCCCAGAAGCCCCACACTTGTTAAAGCATTTGGGGATGAAGATCAGGGTTCTTGGGCTCAGGACCTTTATCATTGGATTCTCCTCGTCATGCCAATTCTGACGGTAGGTGGCACATCACAAGGATCCTCTCAGTTGAGGAGATATGGCTTCGTAAAGATTGAAACCCCGTTCAGTGGTCAAAGAATCCCAAAGGTGGTGCTAAGAAGAAATTTAATTTATTTGAGAAATTTAAAGAGGCTTAGTCAAAGTCAAAAAGGGGGTTTATTATATTTTTCTTTGGCTCCAAAAATAAAGTTCAAAATTTAAAATTTGGTCCTAAGAATTTTTGGTGCCAACATTGAAATTTGAAATTCAAAATTTAAAAATATCCTTCCCTCCTAAAAGGCTAGTCAACCTCATAAAATTGGGCTCCAAATATTCAAATTTAAGTCAAAAAAATCGGTATGTCGACCCTCTGACAGCCATAGTCCCCACTATATATTGGTGACCGATTTCCTCAAATGCAATGCAAGAAACTCGCACTTTTCTATCTGAAGTTTTGGCCTCTGAACAGTCACATTTTATCTGAAGGAAGGTCGGAGTTGTTGGGAGATTTTCTAGTGTTTATGATGGGCTTATGGTTTATCTTTTTAAGGTTATGAATTGGTAAAGGATTCATCGGGGCCTTTCAAGCTCTTTTGCAGGTGGTTCTGAAAGAGCAAATTTCAGAGCACGTTTTGATCTCATGTTGATAGATCTCCAAAACAATTCAAAGGCAGATTGAAAGGAAAATCTTCGGCCATGTATCATCTTAAGGTGGCCCGAAATTTTGTGGAAGACTGGCATCGGTCACAAATTGACTTTGGGATAAGGGTTGTAATTTTTACTGCATTGGGTTGGGCATCACTCTTCTATCCATCGCATTCCCTGTGGCTAATCCGTGGAAGCTTTTGTGCTAAATCTTGGACCATTTTTGTGGGCATGGACAGTCCCACAAGACTGTGCACGTTGTGAGATTACCCTATAAACCAGTGCGTACATTTGAGTTAAATTCTCCAGTGCACTGGAGTATGCAGGATTTTGGATGATCATAGTAATGTCAAACAACATGATGCATGACTTGCCCTTGATCTAATGCAATGAGACTTGTACGCATTTGATTGATGTCATTTCTGATCAAAGTCCAAAATGTGACAAACATTTTGGATAGTCCGTTAACTTGCAATAACAATCACCTATGCGAGCTAGCAGTTATTTTGTCAAACTTCAGTGTGATGATGATATAACTATTCCATGGGCTATTATTTGCATTAATGTAATATGGGCATAGTGCATATATGCGGCTGCAACTCATGCCATTCCAGTAATTGAATTAAAAAAATAATTGCCCTAGTGAAAGATTTTGTTGTGGTGGGGTATCATTAGATTCTTCAAGAGATCTTGTTACAATTAGACTTGGAAAATCTAGTTTCTTTCTTGTTTGCCCTGAAAATACAATGCAATGTGTCATGCACAGTGGAATGAGTCATAAGAAGTTAAGCCCCATCTCTTGGAACATTCAAGCGTATTTACAAGAGCCATAACAGAGCAGAAGATTGTCTATTCAACTAGATAAACAAATCTCAGATCCCTTTCAAGTTATCATATTAGCATGCAACACCGCGGCATCAATTATCGACACAGGCGTGAATGTGAACGATCACTGGGCCACTCAACCAGATAGATATTACAACTAGTTCTCATCAAGCCTAACACCTTTACTTTTAAGTCAATATATATGACTCAAAGGTTGGGTATCCCGATTAGTAGAGGACGTATATTATATGGTTGAATGCTCAACATGTCGAAATGGACCCCACCCCTGTTGATTAGATTATTGGTATTTAAAAAGGTGTTCCATACATAGCAGAATTGGTCGCTAACATAAGTTTGAAGTCGTGGATTCAAAGTTAGAAAATAATTTCTATTAATTTTATTTCTCGTGCAAAACTTCAATTTGTCGAATTGTTAAGAAATCAGAGATGCATCTTTTGTAGAAGGGTTGTCAGGAAAGGACTATTTTGTAGAACCAACTCTGAAAAGACCATTTTGTAGAACAGATAATTTACCTTTTGGTTTTGGGGGTTGTTTGGACTTAATTTCAGCTCAAATTGAATACCGAAAAAAGTATGAAATCAGAACTTTGTAGTGAACTGTCATAGAAGCACAAGTCTTGATGTTGTGCCTGATGATAAGACTTTGAGTAGGTTGATGTGAGAACTTGATGCGCTATTTGGGTTTGGCACTTTCATGTATATGTTGATTTATGAGCAGAGGTTTACATTGCAGACAAAATGAGGGTTGATGTATATATCGAGCAGGACCAGATTGACCATCAGCAAAAGACAATGCACATTTATGACAAGCTTGCATGTTTGATACACATTGACGATATTGTTGATAATTGTTGAGTTAGGGTTTGAAAGAAACTATTGAGAAGTCTTATTGGCATATGTGGATAGTTGATGAATGTTAGGGTTTTTAGTGTTTGCATTATCTGATCGGATGTTTGATGACATGCTTATGTGTTGATGGTGAACTGAAGTAGATTTGAAAGAAGCTAGGGTTTGATGTGCAGAATGATCAAAAGCAGATTTGCTTGAGCAGAGATTGTATTGCAGATTGATATCAAGAACAGGTGGATCCAGTTTGAAAATATATGAAACATGGTCCAATGTGGTACGCTTAAGGATGGAACCTTAAGGGCAAGTGGCAGCTTGCTGAGCAAGGTGGCAGGAGAGTGGAATCTCCTTCAAAGTGGAATGATAGTCCTCTGTCCTTTTTGCAAAAGTAGGTGCCAACAAACTGTTGATTATGAAGTCAATGCTGCAAACTGAAGCCCTAACTTAATCATTCAGAATACACACACTGTACACTGTGATACAACTGATCCTCTTACAATTCTTACTTCTGTAATCTACTTATATTGGAACCTTTGCTTAAAGTTACAGTTCGATGTGTCATTCATTTCTACCCTAATGGTTAGGGTTTCTCAAAATGACCATATATATAATGTTGCAACTGCTTTAGGCTACAAATCAGCTTGATGTAGGTTCTGATGCATATGTATATGTTGAATCCTCAATAGTCAAAGAACAACCATGATTGTCATAGAACTAATATAATGATTTAATCCTTCCTATACTGAAAGTTTGCCTTAAATGTAATGGACTTCAGAAACCCTTACTCACAAGGAATTAGACGTACATTGTTGAGTCTTCAAAAAAGGTCGCTATTTATATACAGTTCTAAGTTTCATTTTATTGAATTCACTACAACATTTATAGTGATTTTGGACCGAACCATTCTTGGATCTAATACATAAATTCCTTAAATTAGGCCGCAACTCCTCCAACAAGACCTACTAACGATGAGTATATAGACATGTGGCTTTAATGCCAATAAAATAGGCTATCTTTCACAAGGCTGCGAGCTGCTTCAGGAGATAAGCATATAAAAACCGCAGTGATTTAAGCCCTTGCAATATTTGATAAGATGTTTGATACTTTGAGCTTCAGGGTTGATACTTCTCATCTCATGTTGAAGGAATGTAACTAAGTTCGGTCTTCATAATTGTACTTGAAGTGAAAATGTAATATACCAAAAGAAAGCAAAAAGAATTTTTATTATTATTGAATTGACTTGTTAAAGCATGGGTTTCATGCTTGGGTCAATTGTCATAGGTCAAGCCTCCATTGTAGGCTTTAAGATTGTTTATTTGAGTCAAAGTCATTTTGTTGATCAATCAAAGACTCCTCCATCAAGTCTCCTTACTGTCGGCTTCAAATAGATCGTCATCAAGTTGGCTACATTTAACTGAACTCAAGTCAGCCTCAACATATGAAGACACAACCCTTCAACAAAGTCATGTCTACCTATTACACATGGAGACAACTCTATATACAAGCCTAAGCCCTTCGCTCAGAACATAAGTTCGGACAAGAATTTCAAAGGAAATATTTCGGTGTCACTATAGGAGCTCGGATAGGGTACAAGGATGATCTCAGTGCTACCACAAAAGTTCGGATTATTTACAGAGACAATTTCAGTAACCACAGAGACAAGCTTCAGTGATATTCTCGGCATATGAAATGCAGATTACAGTGGAGACAGTTCAGTGATATGTCACAGTGACTCGGTGTTATTTCAGTCTCACAGTTTCGGTACCATTTCAGTTCGGTGCTATTACAGTAACCTCAGTTCAAAGCTATTAGAGTGACTTCAGTTCGGTGGTATCACAGTGACATCAGTTCGGTGTTGTTACAGTGAAAAGGTCTCAATGGTATTACAATGATGATGTCTTGGTGCAAACACAGTGACAAGAATTTGGTGTTAACGCAGTGACATGGATCTTGGTATGCAAACACAGTGAAAGTAAGAACAAATAAGGATGACTTAATGGAGGGTGTCTCTAGTCTAGTTTGTAAGGGTCTTGGTCGTCTCATCTTAAATCTACTGAAGGAATAATTTTGACCAGGTTTTCCCCTAGAGTGGGGTTTTGCCCTAGGTGCCTACATCTTGTGTTCTCTTCTATTTGTTGTTTGGCATTAGTTTCAATGATAAGAAAAGATAATTCAAAAGAACAAATAATAATAATGAAAAACATCACAAGATAATGTCATAATAAGAGAAATTGTTTAACTGCCACACTTTGGATTTGTCAACATGGTATCAGAGCTATGGTCATGGTCAAAGGCAGTTTGAAGACCACTTATACAATCTTTGAAGTATCCTCAGTGAAAGGTTTTGTGTGTATTGAAGATCAAGTCAGCTTAAGAAGGAGGATCTCAGTATACCTCAAGGTGACAAATTCAGACCTAATTCAGAGAATGAGGGTCGGTAAAATCACAGTCAAGAAGCTCGATAAAATTCAGAGAGACTAATTCGTATAATCTCAAAAGGAAGTATAGTGATACATTTTGGTTCATTTCAGAAATTAGGTGATTCAAGTCTGAAATTCTAAGCTCTATTATCTGAGATCCAAAGAACATATAGAAGCATTCAAAGAGCCTCCAAAGGAAGGGTATTCATTATCACCAAACAATAATAGTCCTATCACACTTGAGAAGACAGTATCATCTAAAATTTTGTGCTCAAAAAACTAAAGATTGTTCCATTGAAAGGATCTAAAGGAGAACCAAGGGTAGAAAAGAGGCCTGAATAGCCTCAGTGTATAGTAGAGGTAAGAAGAGGCTTCTACATGATGACACAGAGTTGTTACAAGTGAGAAATCTGACTACAGATCTGGAAAAGATCTTTGACAGTTGGTCTGGACAAATAATACAAGGACACAGTGGAAAAGAAGGGCAACCAAGGTCAAAATAATAACCCTCGGAGTTTCCAAGAAAAGCATCAAGCCCTATGGAACATTAATCTCTCAATCAATGAAGTTTAAGGTATGTAAACACAAGGCACGTATTTTTGTGAGCTTTTAGATTTTTAAATCTTAGATGGTCCTAGTTTATCGTTAGTCTAAGGTAAATAATGTAATCCCTAAATGACATACAAGAACCTTAATCCTTATCTTTATAAGTAATCTAGGATGTCAAGTAAAATCTTAGTATTAATTGGAAGGAAAGATAAATTTGATTTTTATATAAAGGATTCCATCCTCCATTGTTAGAAAATATAGATTGGGAGCTAATATCATATTTTAGGTATCGCATATTTTGCCTAGAAGTATTTGTTACAGGTACAAAATATCATGGCACTTCAAAGAGTCCCTACAAGGTTTGTTAAGAAACTTCTCCGGGTATGTCTTAGACTATACACCTTATAAAATTCTCTTCATTTTATTTTGAAATTTGCGTTATATTACTAACATCGTTATGTCTAGTTGTCTCGAATCATAAAGATTCTTGTTTTGGGTGATTCATCACTTGATAAATCTACCCTCCTCATATTCTTAATTGATTTTATAGAACCCTAGATAGGTTTTCTAGAAAACCCTAACCTAAGGGTATGATAATATTAATGTTTGAAACCCTAAAATTGCTTAGGGTTATTGGTAAATGCTATTTGAAGTTTTTGTTGATGATGTCATGTTTGGGATTTCGGTATGATAGTAACTTGTTAGGGTTGAATGATGTTGACTGAAATCTCGAACCTTTGAAATTTTGGTATAGTAGGGTTTGCTTTGCTATGTTGTGTAACCCTAGATCTTTAGGGTTTGGTTGGGTCTATAAGCAAAACCCTTGATATGTATTTAAAGTCCTAGGAATGAAACCCTAGGTATGTGTTCATTTGGTTGAAACCCTAGCTTGGTCTAGGTCGGTATGTCTAATGTATTAATATTACCTAACACATGATGTACTTATGCATGGTGATGAATTCCTAGATATGAGTGTTGACCTAATTATTGATGGTCATAAGTCCTAGGGTTTGGAAACAAGCCCTAGTCAAAGTTTGATGTTCTAGGATGATGTTGTTTGGTAAATCTAGGGTTTTGCAACTAAACCCTAGTAGTAGTTAAATTCTCTAGTATGTGTGATATGACAATCTGAAATCTATGAATCTATATAGTGATTGTTGAGAATTTGTAGATGGAAATCTAGGGTTTACATCAAACCCTAGTAGATGTTAGTCATGATGTTGATTAAGCTGTGATTGGTTTTGATTGTTGGAGCTCATGTATAAAATCTAGGATATGTATGAAATCCTAGTGAAGAATCTAACATATGAAATTTAAAAATTGTTAGATGCATTAATCTGATTTGTTTCTAGGGTTTGCTATATGAAAGATTGTGTCATGTCATTAAAAGAATATTGAAACCCTAGATATAATGAGTTTGATATCTTGATGAGCTGTGGATGTGATTTAGGGTTTGTAACAAAACCTGCGCAAGATGTTGAAGTGTTGAATTATAATCTCTTGCTGATTATGTTTGTAAAAGCTAATGCTTCCGCTACTATAAGATTTTGATATGGCTAACTTCATGCTTCTATAGTTTTGGTTGTACTTGATATATAAGTTATGCAGGTACAACATCTTCAAGATGGAGAAGATGATCGTAAGAAAAGTTGATGTGATAAGCATGATATACAAATGACTCTGATAAGAAGTGTGGAAGCTATGAAAGATTCTCCAAAAAGAAGAAGTAAATATCCCTAGGTTAAGAGGGAGCCTAGATATCTCCCTGATTAAGAGGGAGGGCATAGCATAGTTTTGATTGGAAAATGAATTTTGAAGGATATGTTGCTGCATGTGAAATGGGAAAGGAAAGTGTATGATTCTGTCAAAGATTCAGTTGATAGTCCTACTGTACTGAGAAGCAACATCAATTATCTGAAAGACCCCAAAGGTTTGTATTTGTTTATGAACACGAGAATGTATATTATTGATTGGGGTTGTGTTTGTACAAGTAAATCTCTCGAAGTTTTTGATAGCATGCTAGTTATCGATCAGTTTGATTAAGAGAGATTTGTTGTCCTTGATCTGCTGGATCAAGGATTGTTGAGGCTTTGCCAGTGAAGCATTGCCTGGGAGGGCATCTGGCCGACACTTGTGTTGGTGTCTAATTCCTGAAGTAGGAAAGGTAGCATTGGTCATTGAGCTCTAACACGCACCTAGACCCCTGGGTTGACGGTTAGCAAGTAAGTTTGATGGTACCCAGAGAAGCTGAAAGCTTGAGTCCATCTTAGTGCCACCCGGATAGATTGCCCTGGTCAGGAATCTAGTATGTGGCATTGCGGTGCCTGAATTGTTGAGAGACCAATGGATAGATTGCCCTAGTCAAGAATCTAGTCCATGGCATTGCGGTGCCTAAATTGCTTCGTAGATGATGTGTTCTGAGATCTTCCATGTACTTCTATGGTTATATGTAAATATGAATACCTCCCTAGTTAAGAGGAATGTTGAAGAATGTAACTAGGTTCAATCTTCATAATTGTACTTGAAGTTAAAATGTAATATAATTGTCAAAAGAAAGCAAAAAGAATTTTTATTATTATTGAATTGACTTGTTTTTGCATGGGTTTCATGCTTGGGTCAATTGTCATAGGTCAAGCCTCCATTGTAGGCTTTAGGATTGTTTATTTGAGTCAAAATCATTTTGTTGATTGGTCAAAGACTCCTCCATCAAGTCTCCTTACTGTCGACTTCAAATAGATCATCATCAAGTCAACTACATTTAACTGAACTCAAGTCGGCCTCAACATATGAAGACACAACCCTTCAACAAAGTCATGTCGGCCTATTACACATGGAGACAACTATATATACAAGCCTAAGGCCTTCGCTCAGATCATAAGTTTGGACAAGAATTTCAGAGGAAATATTTCGGTGTCACTACAGGAGCTCGGATAGGGTACAGGGATGATCTCGGTGCTACCACAAAAGTTCAAATTATTTACAAAGACAATTTCGGTAACCACAAAGACAAGCTTCAGTGATATTCTCGGCATATAGAATGCAGATTACAGTGGAGACAGTTCGGTGATATGTCACAGTGACTTGGTGCTATTTCAGTCTCACAATTTCGGTACCATTTCAGTTCGATGCTATTACAGCCACTTCAGTTCGGTGATATCACAATAACCTCAGTTCAAAGCTATTACAGTGACTTCAGTTCGGTGGTATCACAGTGACATCAGTTTGGTGCTCTTACAATGATAAGGTCTTAGTGGTATTACAATGATGATGTCTTGGTGCAAACACAGTGACAAGAATTTGGTGCTAACACAGTGACATGGATCTTGGTATGCAAACACAGTGAAAGGAAGAACAAATAAGGATGACTTGATGGAGGGTGTCTCTAGTCTAGTTTGTAAGGGTCTTGGTCGTCTCATCTTGAATCTACTGAAGGAAGAATTTTGACTGGGTTTTCCCAGCATGCCTACATCTTGTGTTCTCTTCTATTTGTTGCTTGGCATTAGTCTTGATGATAAGAAAAGATAATTCAAAAGAATAAATAATAATAATGAAATATATATATATATGCATTTGGTACACCCAATATTCCTTCTGAATTCGGTCACTCCACCTGCAAGAGAGCTTGACAAAACGAATCCCCAAGACCAAAAATTAAAACATAAGCCCAACAGAAACCCTTGTCTTCCAGTCCTTACGCTCAAGAATTTCAGAGTAAGTTTCCGATCATTAGATATTGTCAATGATATTTGATGCTTGTCCATGGATCCATTATATACATTAAGCAAAGCGCATATGAAGATTTGTGTGGAGGGACCGACCATGAAGTTCGGGATACTAAAACCTTTGTCCACGTCATTAAAATTTTAGCTAAACTTAACCAAAACCTTTGATGTTAATCAACTCATAATTTTTAATTTCAAAATAATTTGAAAAACCCTTTAACAGATGTTTTGTGCCATTAAATGATTAGGGGCTCAAAGCTTCATTTCGGTCTTTATTTTAATCATGAAGCTTTGATTATTTAAACATTTAGTGAGCCTTAGGTCAACCAATGAAACCATGCCACATTATCCACCTTTGGGGTTTTTGCCCACAAGATGGGTTCTTCAACTTCAAACTGAAATATCTCTCAAACCATGAGGCTGCTCGAGACATGCCACATACCATTGGCAATAGCTTGACAAGGAGAACCCAATGACGAGGATCTCCAAGGCAAACTTAGTGATCTGTTTCTTCAAAAACCTTCAACAAGAGTGGGGAATGTCCTTAATCTAGGGAACCCAAACCCTAGACCTAAGGTTTTCAACCATCCAACAGTGGAGCTTCCAGCTTGATGTAATTCAGACAAATATTAAGAGCATTCATTAACAATTTGACATCAATGGCAGGTGTTTAGTCAAAGTCAAACTCCAAGGTTGACATCAATGACAACACCATTCAACATGGAAAACAACTTCCATTCTAATATGCCAGATCCATGGAAGGTGCATAAGTGTAGCATAAGAGATCCAAATCAGCCAAGGAGATCAAGGACATATATAGGGCCCCATAAGCTAGATCAAATCCAAGGTATGTTGTAATTATATTTTTTTCAGTTGGGCCATTATCCCACAACGAGAACCCAAGTAAGTTCTAATTGAGTTATTAATAAAGAATTGATTTTATTGGGCACAATTTATATGTGTCACATGTGACTGAGATTGGTGTAATTTTGCTTCCACTACTTGTGTTAAGAACCTAACTGTGCATTTATTTAGTAGCTCTATGATTTGCTAGGTTAATAAAGTGTCGAGTACTAGGTTCACCGAAAATTAACAGTTAAGGTATGGTTGCTAACTTTCTAAGGTGACATCATGGTTAATAGTTAAGGTCCCAATTTTCTTTTAGTCACTTTAATTATTAATTCAATGAATCATGAATCTCATCAATGACTTCCTCTCATCCTTAGATATTACAAGTGCAGATGGTTAAAAAACATTTTTGGTTTAGTCCTTTTTTCATGCTCTTTAGATGCTTGCCCATTTTCTTGGCTTGCTAATATTTGATTGCATCTCTTATTGGCACTCACAATCTACTCTTCGATTTTTGTTATCCTACAATTATGTCAGACTCGAAGATGCCTTAACACTCCCCTAACGGTTCACTCATCTTTGTAACCTTTACAATCCCATTGGCCACAACGTTGGCCACTAGTGGAGTGGACCTAATGATTAAGAACATGTGCTTCCTTTTTAAAAGTCACAAGTTCAAATCTAGATGAGATTATGGCATGTAAACCTCCATAGACTAAACAATCAAATCGTTGCATATAACAAGTCCCTCATCCCACAAACAAGGAGGTCTCAAATCATTGCATATAATAAGTCCTGCATCCCACAAACAAGGAGGTCTCATACATCAATTTGGTTTGTGGCTAAGTCATGATATTAAAATTAGATTATTATTATATAATTTAGTCAATCTAAATTCATCTTAACCTAAATCTATCCTATCAAGCACCCAAAAGAATCAAATCCCCGTAAGTCCAAACCTTGGGGTTGAGAAGCATCGACTGGTATAGAAGATTTAATTTTATACTTTTCAGGCTGACCTGAGAATACTTTAGATTTTATTATTCTTTTTGTTTATAAAGGCTACAACTTTTATGCAATATGTGCTAGGTAAGCATTAAAAATTTTGAGCAGTTTGTCAACAGGGTTTAGCTTAAGTTGTTGTGAGGAAAAGTTGCTACCACCCTTCCAAGTTCAAATCCCATTTTGGGACATGTTTTCTCTAAGTGAGGCAATCATCGATGAGATATATATAGATCTATTCATGGGTAGTTAACCTGGCCTTGTGCCTTGAGGAATCTAGGATTTACCTTGGGTACCATCCATCATCAAAATGAGAGAAAGTGCCCAAGAGGATTCCTGAGATATGTTACCTAACCAGAAAAAGCAAGTGTAGGCATGACACGTCTACCTGGGCTGTAGCACCTCTCGTCGCAACTAGAGTTTATTCATGATTCCTTATGTATCCATTGATTTTCCTCTGCCAGGTCTATCTTTGTTCGACTACCAACCCCAAATCTCTAGAGCCAAGAGAAGTATTTTCTTCTTGACAGACAATAGATATTTACTTTGCTCGCAACTTATTTCTATCTCTTACCTGACGATCCAATAGTTTTCAAAGACAATCAGGCATCCCTCGAGATTTATCCCTCACGCTTCTATTAAAATGCCAACTCTCCGGTATATACAAATGAATATTGTTTATACTAAATAACATCCAAAAAGATTGAGATGTTTTCCACCTTTTTCCGGCCTAATGCTAGATGGGTAAAAGAGTTTACACAGAATAAAATCTAAATAGATCACTCAATGCAAATAATCGCACCGTCAAATAACGATGAAATTAAGCTCCATTCACATACTTCATCTTGAAGAGCACTGTAAAACGGACTTACCAGCCATTGTTGTAATCGAAATTGCGAATCCGGAACTGCAAAAAACCGCTTCGATGCACAAAAATGATGGAAAATTCAAGGGTTGAAGGCCAATCTAGACCCCGTTTTGCTTATTGGGGGTGGAAAGACAACTATATACATATATTGGCAGTGGCTCTGCTCGTCACGTGTTAGGTAGAGATGGGTATAAAAAATTCATTTAATTAAATTAACAACTTGTGAGAGCTTTAGGCAAATTTATGTTCTCATCATAGAACTGGAAAAATTAAACCAGGAATACTTGAATCAGACTTTATGGTATAATCAAAATTTCAACTCCAAGTGATTGTAATTTAATTTTAAAAACAATAACACAAATTAATTAATGATCTATTAAAAATTGTGTTAGTTGGTGGCACATTAAGTATTATATGCACACCTAAACACGTATTATAATCTATTTTAATAGTATATTAAGTATTACCTGCACACCTAAACATGTATTCTAATCATTCTCATGGTTTATGGTATGTTGTGTTATAGTTTGTTTTTTTGTTTTTTTTTTTTTTTTTTTTCAAAAGGTGGAAAAACCTATCAAACTCAGTTTTGTCAAACCAACATTGAGGACAGCCATCTCTGGCTGCTATCCGCGAATGTCAGTTGACACATCACTGTTATCAAGGAAAACCACGCCACCTGAAATAACCCGCTGGTGGTCCGTAAGGGAGCAGGCTATCACTCCTGCCAGATGTTGTGTTATAGTTATAGATACTTATTGATGGTGAGTTATTATTAATTTATATTTATAAAAAAAATAAAAGAAAATTTTGAACCTTTTTATTATGAAAATAAAGTTATATGCATGTATTTAATGTTGGAAGTAATATTTTTGTTTTGGATGGTATATATAGTAAGTTAATAGTAGTTCCAATAGTCCTATACAAAGATACAACACTAATAAAAATGTTGTTGAGGAGGTAACATAAAACTCAGAAAAAAATGAGTTGAGTATTGATGTAGTAGAGAGCAAAACAAATCTAGCATAATAAAATAGAAGAGAAAACTCAAAGTATCGTAGTATTTTCACAGATAAGTAAATATGGGTTTTATAGTTAGATTTGTATATAGATAGATATTGTTGGATGCTTGGAGCTGACTAAGGCAAAAATATTAGAAACAAGTGAAAAGTGGAATTTCTCCTCTTTTCGTCAAGACTATACCTTGCCATGCTTCAAAAAATATGAATCATTCTTCCACTGAGAGAGCCTTCTTCAATAAGGTATCTACCCAAGTGTTTTGTTCCCTGTGAATGTGTTGGAAAGATAAGAATTTAAAATTTTTATTTATGTTTGTTATCTTGTCCTTCCAGTGAGTTAAATTTAGTACCTGCAAGTTTTGGTAGTTTGATAACCAATCAATAATGCATTTAGAGTCACCACAAACTTGTAAATTAACACACTTTATGTAGGAAGCAAAGAAAAGAAGAGTCTAGTAGGCAATGAGTTATGCCTTAATGTTTGCTCATAGACCAATGTTCAACCATATACAAAAAGAGAGAAAACCAAGGGTCTTGTTATGGGCACCACCACCACATTTTCCTGTCTGTGAGGCCCCATCGAAAAAGCCAACAATGCAATCCTATTGATCAAGGGAAAACAAAATTTTCTAGAAATTTGGGGACATTTATGGCTCTTGAAATCCAAGAAGAATCCTATAATTTAAGGAAGAATATGATCAGATTTGATGGATAATCCTTCAAAAATCTATTTATTCCTCACCTTCCAAATTCCCCGAGCAATAAAAATAAGCTTATAGCAACCCATTTTTTGATCCCACGAGTGTAGGCAAGAATTGAAATAGTAAGATGGCCCAGTGTCTTGAAGCCTAAGAACATATAATGCATCTTTCCATACTACAATGGTAAAGGAGCAATGTATAAAGAGGTGCTCCACAGACTCAACCTCAATCTTACAAAGACAACAAACATTAGGGCTAATAAATCCCCTTCTTTGAAGATTGCCTCGCATAAGAAAATGGTTTTCCAGAGATAGCCAAAAAGAAACACCTAGTTTATGAGGTAGAGACCATTTACATAACTTTCTAAACCACCACATATCTCTATTTTCCAAAGTGGAAGAGGAGATACAATCATAGGCCAATTTAGCGATAACTTGTCCTACAAAGGTGTTCCAACTCTAGATAATGCAATCCTCTTCGTTTTTTAGGTGAATCCCATTAGTATACAGACCTTTTACAAAAAGGAACCACTCAAATGCCAAGGACCATTATAAGCCTATATCAATTGAGTTTTTCCAACACTTAGATAAAAGGGTTTGTGAAACAGATCTCCACACATGACTCAAATTGTATAGCCCCTATGCTTTTGAGAGGGAAATAAACTATGGAGATAGTTTATAAAAGGAGGCACCCCCTATGAATGGATCCTTCTCAAGGATGACTTGATTCCCCGTACCCACCTTCCAAGCAACCCAGGTGGAGAGCCAGGGGAAAGCATCCAAAAGGCCCCTCCAGATAATAGAACCCGAGGTATTAAAATGCTTGTCATATGTTCTCAGCCAATCTATGACAAATCTCTTTTTGAAATATTTATCCTTGATGATGAGATGCCAAAGACTAAAATCGTTGTAAATCCTCAAAAGGCTCTTCATAGTGAGGGCTAATCCAAACATTTTTAGATTTTTGAAACCCCATCCCCCAAGGCTTTTTGGTTGAGATAAAAGGCCCACTTTACCAAAGGGAAACCTTCTCTTTCCTTCTTACCAATCTAAAGGAAATTAAACATGCATTGACAAATTTTCCTAGTGATGAATTTGGGGATCTTAGAGGGGGTTAACCAGAACATTGTAATACATTCCAAAACCGACTTTCCCAAAATCATTTTGCCTCCCAGAGATAGCCATATGTAACACTATTTACCCATTATGCTTTCTATATTCTTAATTAACCAAGACCAATATTCCAAGTGGTAATAATTTAGTTTCAAGTGAAAACCAAGATATTTGAAATCTTTCTCAAGAGGTTCCACCTTTAAGGGAAAGAAATAAATGATGCAGACTATAGATTATTTCGAAGTTCTGTTCTAAAAAAAGGATGTTGATCTCCATACTAGTTGCTTGGAAAAAAGTAGTAATGATTATGTGAAAAATGTCTCATTCAATAGTCTTACCTTCCCCATAAAGCATAATATCGTGTGCAAATAGTAGATGTGTAATATACAAAGATTTGGTTACTCTAACCCCTTTAACCAAACCATGTTTTTTTGCTTTAATAATCATTCTACTTAGGCCTTCTATGACAAGGAGAAACGACAGAGGAGATAAGGGGGCACCATTGTCTTAAGCCTTTGGAAATATTGAAGAAAACAATGTAAGAGCCATTTACAAGCACCGAAAAATTAGTAGATTTAACACAGTCCATAACCTAATTAGACCTTCAAGTCAAGACCAATGTGGAGGAGTAACAACTTGAGAAATTCCCAGTTAAGTTTGTCATAAGCTTTGACTAAGTCCATTTTTTAAATTATAGCATCAAGTTTTTTAACCTTAATGGTATGGATGGACTCTTGCACTACACCTATGGCATTGTGAATCTACTGATGAAGTAAGAACCCAAATTGTTCCAACAATAATAGATCATAAAGTTTGCTTTTTAGTCTATTTGAGATGATTTTAGCGATGACTTTATTTATCAGATTGTGTTGGAATGCACAAACAAAATGAAGGAATGAGAAACAAATCTAATTTTATTAAAGGTGATATAAATATAAATACAACAACATCATTGTTGGATTTATCTTCCAAGGTTTCTTGGACCTTTAGTAATTTTCCACATAACGCACCATACCCTAACGGATATGGTGTCTTACACTCCCCCCCCCCCCAATCTGAAGGGGTGTAAATAAGTCCAAGAAGAGAGCTAAAGTGAAAAAATGCATGGCAATAAATGGTTGAATGAACTCTCTAAAATGGTGATTTAAGGAAGACCATAAGCTATGGGACTAAAGCTCGAAACAGTTCTTAGAAAAGCTCCAAATCTAACTAGAAGTTGAAGTCTTCTGCTAGTGGAAATTCTCCTTGATAATGTGTTGAAGATGCCCACAAATTGATGTCAGTTTAAAGATGACCGCACATTGATGTAGAAGAAATCGAAGCCTGTGCAACTAGTGGTTTAAGGCAAGCCACCAACCAAACAACATGCTCATGGAGCATGACACTCTCTCTGGCTACAACTCTGAAATTGGCTATGGATGACTCTAGATCTAGGCTCTAGTAGTTGGCTCTGGTTCAGGTCGTGGCTTAGGCTTGCTTAATGAATCTTCAAAGACAGTAACTGACCATCAATTCCCCTGTTGTCAAATACAAGGAGAGAAGATGAATATTTTTTTGTTGCAAGACGTGTCAATACTCGAGAACAAAGTCTATGGTATGACTGATATATCTTATTAGTTGTTGAAGATAAATTCTATGGTATGACTAGTATATCTTCTTAGTTGTTGAAGACCATTTCCAAGAAGCGATCCATCCAAGGTGAATCTTCATTCTTGCAAGAGTCTTGTTTCTAGAGCATTTGTTTGAATGATGAGTGTGCTTACCACAATGCTCACAAGGGTGAAGATCAAAACACTAATCTTTCACATGGCCAACTCAATCACAATGTTGGCATCTGACAATATGTTATGGTTATGGAACAGGAGCAAGTGAAGATGAATCATCCTGAAGAAACCCAACACTATGAAACTAGATGGGATTGGAAAAGTCTAGAATATGAAAGGACACGTCCTTATCATATGAAATACTAGTTATTTTCCTGTTGTTAACAACTTCTTCCCAAGGTCTAATGATGGCCTTGGAAAGTGAAGGTTGAACATTTGCAAATTTGCTTATGAAATGACATTACAAATATGATTAATCTCTATTGTTGATGGGAGTCATACCCAAAAAAAGAGTTTTTCTAAACAAGAACTAGTCCAGAATCACGTCTCTTCTCGTGTAGTTCATTTCACTGGAATTGAGATTCGCGTTGCAGAAACTCGATCTTGCCTTGTGCATTTTGTAACTAGTTTTGAAGGTCAAAGAGTCTGTCCTTGCTTATTTTGACTGTGCTATAAATAGTAGAGAGTATTAGAGTGTTCAGTAACTCTAATACATTACTAACTTAAACCATTTTATAATAACTCAAACTCAGAAAATTAAGGGTGTCAACTTCAACCGAAAATGCACCCACTTACAACACACCTCATTACATCATTTTAAATAAGGTACAACAAGCATGCAAAATGTTTCTCTAATTCACAATGTGACCATTACTCCATGATACTACTCAACAAATTACAAAATCATTACATATGCTCATTTACATCTCATGAACATACACACCTCACCTCTTTGCTTTAACTCTTCAATATTCAAATGAAGTCTTCCTTCAATTACATTTGAAGTGAATAATCTCATGATCATACATGCCTCTTTGCTTTAACTCTTTAAATGAAGTCTTTCTTGAGGTGAATAATCTAAACTTTCATAAATTCTTAATTCATGCACATTAAATATGCAAAACCTTAAAATAATTGATGCAGGTCCACTAGCCTTGGAATTTTACCATCACATTTAACTCCAGGCTTAAATAAATTCACAATTAACCATTTTAATTTTAATTACTTTCTGTCAATAAATTAACATTTCTCTCTCTCTCTCTCTATGTTTTTTTTTTAAGAAATGATAATTTTTTTTCTTTACCAATGTAGTTCTTTAAATACCTTTCACATCCAACCATAATTTGATGCAATTTCCATTCACATGATTCATACCAACTTCTTGCACGTCTTCCTCTTGGAAATTTTGTGACCAGGGTTTTCCTCTTATTAGCTTTGACGCCTATCCGTTTCTCTTCCTCCTTTTCACATTCACCTTTCTTTTTATTTCTCGTTGTACTTATTCCCATAAACAAAGCTACTGCTCGTGGAAGTAATATCAAAAATCAAGGAAATATACTCACCTTGCTAGTCAACATACTATTAACTGCAAAATGTCTTTACTGTCCATTTTCACTTAAATTTTACAAATCCTTGTACAGAGTTAAAAAAACATTGTGATTTTTTTTTCACCATTTTTCACTCTCATCTACCTTACAACATTATTATATGGATTAAACTCAAATATATATAAAATATAAAAAGATATTCCACTTGAAAAGATAATTAATAATTTACTCCACAAAAATACTTCAAAACCTTTTTAATACTCCATACTCACTGTTTTGCCACATTTTTTCAATAAACCAATAATAAATAATAATAAAAATTATGCACTTTCACCTTTAGGATTGCGCTAACAGTGAGAGTTAAGTTATGGGCAATCTTGGCTACTTTTAAAGTTCAAACCAACAATCTCTTGTTGAATTAACATTCTTTGTATTTGATCTTATTGTAATATTTCTCATCCCACATTAAGATCACAGTGCAACATGCTTTAATAAATAAAAATTACAGTTTTCAACACTTTTCAATTAGTGCCCAAACTCATGTGCTTCAAAAGGCTCCATTCTCGCGATAGGGAGTTGCATTGCGATTGCTCAAAAAAAACTTTAACTTATTTCCATGAGCAAAAAAATTAATGTGAATATTCTTCTTCAATAAGGAGCATCCACGAGCAATCGAGGTTCAAAATTTTGTCAGCTAAGAACATAACTCCCTACTTTTATATCTTTTATAGGCATCTTCTTAAATCTTCAATCTCAAATTTCCACATGCTTTGATACCACTGTTGGAATGCATAGACAAAACGAAGGAATGGGTAATAAATATAATTTCATTCAAGGTGATATACATCTAAATACAACATCATCACTGTTGGATTTAACTTCCAAGGTTTCTTGGACCTCCAGTAACTGTTCACAGAACACACCATAACCCTAATGGATAAGGTGTCTGACAAATTGCAAAGAGAAATTGGTCTAAAATCATTAAAAGAAAAAGGTTTGGAGCAATTGGGAATCAATGCAATAAAGGCATTGTTTAATACTCCAAAAACCATCCCTAGAGTTTTGGCCTCTTCCACTACCTGAAGAATGTCATTCCCCATCAAATCAAAGAAAGCAAATCAATGATCCACCCATTAGGACCAAAAATTTTGTCCTTAGCAAAAGATTTTAAGTCTAAATGAATCTCATCCAAAGAAACATGCCCACCCACCTTAACCAAATCCTCCTCTATGAAGAAGTGAAGGAAGTGTTGTAAGATGTTGTGCTGAAATGGTATTTTTACCTTGCCTTTTGAAAAGGATATAAAAGTGATCCTTTACAGCCTTCTCCAAATCCACCTGTGTGTTGTAGGTTTTATCATTAGCATCCTTTAGGTCCCAGAAAGAGTTTGTGACTCTCTTGTAATTTTCAAATTTATTGAAAATTTTAGTATTTCCATCTTCTTCATTAACCCAAATAGATCTACTTTTCAAGCGCAACTCTTCCTCGATAGCTATAAGTAATAGGGATTTCCTCTCTTCCAGATTGCTAAGATGCAATTTCTCTTCATCTGGAAAGTTTGAGGAGATATAGGAATTAAAGGTGGACTTGTACTTTGATTTAATGGAAGACAACTCCCTTTCCCGTTCATGTGTTTTGTGTTGAGCACATATTTTGACCTATGATTTGAGTTCCTTCATTTTGAAGACCCAAGATTCCACAGATGTATGAGAGGACCCAACCGATAACCCCTTCGAACAAGAATATACAAGAGAGGTGAAATAATCGTCTTTTATTTAGGAATGTTTAAATTTGAAGGGATACTTAATGAGGGAAGCATTAAAATACAACTACAAGAAGATGGGAAAATGGTCAGAAATGGCCTTCGAACATATCCGAGACCTAGATTTTCCCATCCTATTAGCCAAAGAATAAGCTATTGGAAAATGGTTCAGCCTTTTCGTAATTCCTTGAGCCCTCGACCACCCATTCCTTCAAGTAGGGCCTAGAAGGATTGGACAAATATCAATGAGATTGGAATCTTGTAATAGTTGAGAGAAAAATGCAACTAGAGGGTTAATGTAGGCATTGGACCCCATACTTCACTAGCACTGTTGTTGAAGTTCAAGTCCCCTACTAAAATGAGAGAGTGTTCTAGCAATAGACCATTGTGTTGAATTTATCTCCAAAATAACTCTCTATCTTCATACGACCCATACCAATTTACGAGCAAGGTTGGACACTCTAGTCCTTTGAGGTGTCCTTCAAATATGATAACAGTCTTTGAATGGAAAGGTCTAAGAACAACATCATTCATGTTCCACATGACCAAGAAGCCCCTAAAGTGACACACATCATTGACATGGCAAGATATCCACCGAGGACAAATCTCTAGGAACTCCCCCCCCCCCAACTTTATCACCTGACGCCATCATTTCTTCAATAAAGATAATAAAGGGTCTTTGAGGACCAATCACTCTAGAGAGAGCACGTTTTCTGGGAGTGCCACTGACCCCCCCAATATTATAGGACATCATAATCATGGAAGAGATTAATTTTTTCGAGGTTCAAACCTCTTTTAAAGTGTAAACTTGAGAAATGTTTGCACTTCGAGAGATTTGATCCCTCTTAGTACTTGATAAATCTAGGGGTTAAGTTGGATCTATGTGGTTTTAGTAATGAGCAGTTACACAAAATTTATAAATGATCAATATTATGTATATTTATATGTTGATTGTTTGAAATTTACTCACTTTACTTAGTGGGTTGAAAGTATAGAGAGCATTATCGAAGAGGATTAATAACAATTTATCTTATTTTTTATTATAGTGACATAATTTGTAGATGATCAACATTATGTACATGTATATGTATAAGATCCACTTGACCATTTGAAATTTACTCGCTTTCCTTGATTGGTTGAAAGTAAGTATAAAGAGTATATCGAGAAGGAACAATGTCAATATATCTTCTTAAATTTTTAGCATAGTGATACAATTTGTGTATAACAATGTAAACTTTGAAACGGGAACTATAAACTCAAAACGGGAACTCTGGAAAAAAAAATGGTAAAAATATCAAAAACAGTGCTAAAAACAAAAAGTGTATATACTGGAATGAGGGTTTTTTTTTAGGCTCAATTTTGAACATGTTTTTAAAATGGCAGTGAAAACGAATTTTTTGTGCAAAAATTGTGCAAAAAACACCTTGAAAATGAAAAGCGTTGATACTGGAACGATGGTTTTTTTTAGGGTCAATTTTAAACATTTTTAAAAAATGCGAGTAAAACCAAATTTTTATGTGCAAAAAGAAGTTATTTTTTACGAAAAAATGCACTAGTGTTTTTGGTAGAATAACTTTTTTATTTCCTAAGTATAAATTCAACATGTTTTAGTAATGTCGATAAAGATAAAATAATGGGATCCGGAACACATTAAAATTCTATTAGTTTTCATCCATGTTGTTAAACATATAATAACATCACACTAGAGATCACTAAAATTCTAATTGTTTTCAACCATAACATTAAAGATGGGAAGGTGGGAACAACAACGACAGAAGGATCCATTTAGTGAACTGGGAGACCATCAAGAAACCTCTTCTGGAAGGCGGCCTCCATCTGCGTAACTTGGCTGCTCAAAACCTTGCTTTGGGAACCAAGATCTTGTGGAATTTAGTTTCCGGTAAATCTAGTTGGAGCAAAAGAGTCATCTGGAAGAAATACTACCAAGGACAACGCTTGAGATGCCTGGATAAGCCTCCAAGAACCTTAAAAGGATCTCCGATCTTCAATCTCTGCAGTCATGCTATGGAGCAGTTCAGCCAGCAACTTTACTGGATCCCAGGTAATGGGAGAAAAATTAAAATCTGGGAAGATTCAATTCTGGGAGACCAACCTTTGATTCAAGTGGAGGGGCTTGCAAATATCAGAGCTTGGCTTCAGTCCTCCAACTTGCACACCTTGTGGGACATTTCCACCTGGAAGAACGATCCTGATAGGCTCTGGGATTGTTGGAATTTAGGAGAGATTCCTCATATGTTGCAAGGGGAAGCTTCACTTCTGCTGGATCTGCTTCAAGGAAAGTCTCCCTCAAAGGCCACCTCTAAAGACAAAAGAGGCTGGGGCTCCCTCTCAGGCTCTTACACAGCTGCCGAAGGTTACAAAAGTATTATGGCTGTCCCTTATGCTCCTCCTAACCCAGCTATATGGAAATTCATATGGGATTTCCCCTCTCTCCCCAAAATTGACTTTTTCTGTTGGACTGTTGCGCACAATAGCATTCTCACCAGAGACAATTTGAGAAGAAGAGGGATGGAAGGGCCCTCCAGATGCCCCCTTTGCTTGGCTGCTGAAGAAAATGTCAATCATCTGCTGTTGCTCTGCCCTTTTGCCCAGGTAGTATGGAAGGGAGTTCTGAGGTTAAACCACGCAAATTTTGTTCTTCCAGAAAGCATCTCTAATCTATTCCGAACCTGGATCATTCTTCCTCCCTTTTGCCTTAAAAAAAAAGTCTTCTCAAAATAAGCTGGATGTGGATCCCTAAGTTTATATGCTGGAAGCTGTGGTTGGAGAGAAATAATAGGATTTTCAGAGGAGAAAGCTGCAATCCTATACGGGTAGTTTCCAAAATCAAAGCTCTGCTAGGCGAGGCTTTGGATTTCAATTCTACTTCCAGGAATGAATTAAAGTTGGTCAAAGAAGAGGAGCAATGGCTCCAAGAACTGGTACCGAATCTGAATGAAAGATCCACACCTTCTGCTCCTATCCATGCCAACTGGGAGATCAGACTTGAGGAACAGGAGTTTATAAAGTGGAGATCATCCTTAGATGAATACTGTTTGTTCTTTGATGGGGCTTCTAAAGGAAACCCTGGGGCGGCAGGCAGTGGTGGGGTTCTTTTGAAACCTGGAGGTTCAACAGAGTTGCGATTCCATTGGGGCCTGGGCATCGAAACCAACAATAGAGCAGAGGCTCTAGCACTGTGGCAAGGGCTGAACCTGGCAATTAATCGAAACATCCTCTCTCTCTGTGTTTTTGGAGACTCTAGGCTCATCATCCAGGCAATATCCTCTCATAAGACTCCTCATCAGATCCATTTAGCTACTGTTTTCAAAAAAATTCAACTCTTACTGCCCAAGTTCAGGAAAATATCCTTCTATCACATATTAAGGGGGCTCAACTCTCAAGCAGATTTGGAGGCCAATCTTGGCTCCCTCTGCAACCGAAGAGCACTGATGGTTAATTCGAGGGAATCCTTCTATCCTATTCCATAAGGTTTATGCTGTTCGATCTGCTGTTTCTGATCCAATGGTTATTTCATTGCTCCGCCCTCCTCTGTTTCTCGGATCCCTCCCTCAGGGTAATTTCAAAGCTTTATAAAGTATCGATTTCAGGTCAGACAACCCTCTTTTCAATACACCTATCTCCTGTCAAATCTTCTCTTGCGGATTCAAAACTCCTCTATAGTTATCTCAGATCCTGACTGGAACCTACCCTGCTCTCTTACCCGAACTTTGATTTCCTCTCATATCTGAACACCCTCAAAGCTTTTCATTCCCTATTGGAGGCACTCGTTCTGTAGTTTCAAGAAATGCATTACTGTGCGAAGAAGATCCTCATGTCACCTGTATATCCTTCAAAGAAACCGAGGATTCACTTAAGCTCGATTCACCTCTGCTAGCTGGTTCAGGGTTTGTCCAAAGAAATCCGTCGACCTCGGGCGATACAGCGATCAAAGCCGGGCAGCTCCTTCATCAATGCGGATTCTTCTCTTATCGAAACATCCAATGCTTCTGTAATGAATCGCCTGTTGTGTTTTTTCCTGTTCTCGGCGTTAGTTTGACAGAACAGTTTCTGAATTCTCTTCTTAGGACAAGCTGAAATGTAATGCTAGCGGCAGGCAGTTTGCCGCCATAAATAAAATCAATACCCGTTAATGTCAAAAAAAAAAACATTAAAGATACAAAAAAATTTGGAAAATTTTCAACCATAAAATTAAAAACTCATGACATTGAACAAATTACATGACTAAATTAATCAAAATGTCATTATTTGTACATTGAATGAAACATACATTATATCTCTAATTTATTGTTGCATTGTAGATATTCTAAACAATAAAAATCATTATAATTAAAACATATAATCCAACAACATAAAAATGACTCATATCTTCTTATTTAACACCATATAGTAATCAAAATTTATGTTTCAAAATACGATGCAAACATCAGTTATATAAACTGTCTTAGACAATTATTCAAAATCACTCATATTTTCTTGCACACCATCAGAATTCACATCTTCAGATGAATGACTGGATGCAGACGAAGATGTTCCATATTCTTCTCTTTCGTCAACTAGTGCCTCATCTAAGTCCACATTCATGCCCACCATTTCAGGTTTCAAAATTCTTCTAGATCTATGGCTGGTTTCAGCAAACTCCCATCTCAACATTGTTCCTTCTAGTAACAACCTTTTCAAAATCTCTATCGTCTTGAAGCGAAGAGTTCCTCTCTTAGTTAAATTGAAGTCATAAACAAGCATGTTAACATCCTCCAATTTTAAGAGGTCTGTGCGGCGATGATTCATATTTGTACCCTTTCTTTTTCTCTTTCTGCCAACTTTTTTATCAACTACCATCTTTGCCTTATACACACAGTTGAATGGGTGTGTATTTGTGGCATACCAATGTACTTCAACACCTGTAACATCTTCATTTTCTGTAAAGACCTTTATAACCTTAGCAACCCATAATGGATAGCCATTGGGATCTCTATCTACTAGCATTGCGATCATGCAACCCTCCTTAATATCCTATATTGAACCCTTGTAAAGGTCTTCCATGGCTTCACGTTGTGCACGAGACCCTCTGGAACCAATATACATCTCTCTTTCCTCTGCCTGTGAAGAATTAATAATACCTTGAGATTGTTGTTGTTCAACAATGTTTCTTTCCTCATGTTCATTTGACACATTTTGTGGCCAAATAAATGGATTTTTCAAAGGTATATCTTCATTTGTTGTTCTTGAAATGATATCACTTTGATTATTGAAAAATGACTCCCACCAAACTATATCAGCAATGTCAAAGTACTCATATGTATATTAACTACATTTTTTAATCTCTTCCAGGCAATCAGAATAATTTATATCTCTATTCTGTCTACGTGCATTATGAACTTCACCAACTAATTGTAATAACAATATTTTTGATGCAAATATTGGATGATCTAGAATGAACTTCAAAAATTCCAAACCTGATGATGGTGCCCATTCTGCAGTAGTTGAATACTTCTTGCCCCATATTAGTGTTTTCCCATCAATTTTTTTGATACGAAATTGATGTTGGAAGCTAATGTCATTAAGTTGTTCAATGCATTTCTCTTCACCATGCGATCCGAGAATAAACCTTCGCATGTTAACAATTTCTTCCAACATAACAAAAGTAGGGTTTGGCATGTATGATTTCTTAATATATTCAATTAATGATGGCAAGCTCCCAACTTCCTTCCTCCTTAATGTGACTGAAAAATGACTGAACATCTGATCAATATGGTCATGAATGTGCCCAACAAGAAGGAAACCAACCTTTACCTTCTGAAAAATTCTCAATTCAACAAGCATGTTTAGATATCCAAAAACAACCTGATTTTTGTTTTCACGGCAAGTGTTGTCCAATTGTAGATACAAAACTTCAGGAAGATTACCAGACCAATGAGAAAGCACATCATGAATTATGGTTATTGTCAGATTTGCATCATTATGAATATTTGGAGCTATGAAGTACACCCTTGGCAACATTTTCCCATTGAAGACCATACAACCGACCAAGTGATACAGAGTAAAATTTTCCTCCTGTAATTTTTGGGTGTGCGAACAAAATGTGGTAAAAGTGTTTTCTTCTTGTCCATACCATCAATTATCAAACCCAAATATCTACATGGATTATCATAACACTTCTTTCGATGCTTATACAACTTTTTCCTTTCACTTTTTTGTTGTTCGCGATGCTCCTAAATTTCTTTGACAATGGAATCTACACAACATAAAAGAATTTTTAAGAAATACGTTTTCATAGATGATGACTATACAATTTTAAAAGTTGAAGTTATGAATGCTTACCTCTTTCTAACTCTTCACATTTATCCCTTTTTTATTTAAGAGAAGCACATGTACTTCAAATCCCCATCCTTGTCTTCTTAGGAATTGATCTATAATTGATCTAAGACAAACAATTAAGGTATTACATACTCATGTGCATGGATGTGCCTATGTTATTTTATGCAACGGATCGATAAGATTGCGAAATACACAGACACTGAAGCAGTTAGAGAAACATAACAGGCAAACATGTAAATACAACAAGTTTAATAAGGAGTTCACACAATACTCCTAGGCTACGTCTCCCGGTCCAGCCTTCAGTGGTGGCCTCTCTATTATGTTTTCAAAAGCAAAGTTTTTACAACAGTGAGCTCAATTTAAGTCTCACACAGCAGATATGAATCAACAAGACTGTACTTGGATCCCCCAAGTCTCCAGAGTACACAGACTCTACTTACTGAAACTCGACCTCTATTGGTCACAATAGTATGAGCCCAATATGAGACTCATACATGACAGGCATATACAGAGGAGTTCGCTTGAACCTCTCAAGCCTTCTCTAGAGTACACAAACTCTCTGACTCTCTCTGGCTCTGTCTGGCTCGATGTTGCCTTTGCTTCTGCAGGTCAGCTCGGCTCCTTCTTTCTGCTCTTAACTTTCCGCGTCTAACTAACTCTGCTTCTTTCTCTGTCAGTTCGTGGCTTTAAAGCCAATCTGCTTTTTGACTGTTCGTTTCCACTTCCTGGATTTCATGTTTCCCTGCCTCTGTCCATCTAAATCCCTTTGTTCGGCATAATCATTACTGTATAACGCCTCACAGGGAGGTGGCCACCTATTCTGTAACGGATGAGTGTGTTAGGTTCACTAGAAATGTTTGAACGACTGTTTTGTCCGTTAACTCCAAGAATGCCCACGAAATACGAATCTCCGCCAACGCATCGTCCATATCGGACTTCAAATCCTTTACAATCCTGCCTGTTGACCTCGTCAAATCCGGTCATCCATTGGAACGTGTCTCCGCCGTTGATTTGGGGCTTCTAGATCCAACGGTCATCATTCATATTGGGCGGATAAGTAACATGACGTTTACCCATCCGATGTCAGCAGTTTTCTCTCTCTTCCGTCGGATGCGTGGCACCCCTTGTGTGGCATCGGGCGAGACTCGGTTGAAACTGCTTACCGCTCGAAGCCCTTCCGATATTCTTTCGGTTTTTTGTGGGACCCCACCTCTGATGGAATCGGCGGAATATCCGTTGCATTTTATAACTTTTCAGGTCCAGACGCTCGAGGCTTTTCCTTCTTTGAGGGGTTTTCCCGGCGAGAAACTACCCCCGTTTCTTAATTTGACCTCTGGTTTTACTAATTTGTGGCAACGCGCGTTACCATGGGTCGACAGTCTATGCGCTTGACTGAGGGTCCTCGTTGCTCCGCCCTGTTCACAAATTGCAACTGTTTCGAGGATATCTCTGATAAGCTTGATCTTTATAAGACTTTGAAACTTTGGCATGAATTTTACAAAGTTCATGAAAACATAGAGAGTGTTCTAAGATCCAATTCGGATCACAGCCTTCTCACTGAAAAAGCTTTTGGACCACCAAAAGTTAGTTTTTAAGCATCAATCAAGTGAGGATATAGATTCCTCGCTTGCCCAATTTCTATCCATCTTGCATTGCTTGGTTTTGAACCCTTGAGTCCAATTCTGAGGTACTCAACATCCCCTCTGCGCATTGTCCTTACCTTCCTGTCCAGAACTGTATCTTCCTGCAATTCATTGAGATATTCAGGCAACAGATCATCAATAGAAGGCAATTGGCTTTGCTCTTCGGGATCTTCAATCAATAAAGGTTCAAATAGTCTCAAGCTTTCTGCATTAACTACAGAACAGATGTGCATGTAAGCTGGAAAATCAAAGAAAAAAGCATTTTCACCAATTTTCTCAAGTATCCTGAAAGGTCCATACTTTATTGGCTTCAGCTTCTTACCTTCACCTTACATTCTGTCTTTGCTGATATACAACCAGACTTGATCACCAACTTGGAAACTATGCTCAATTTGATGCTTATCATGCCTTGCCTTGTACTTGGCTTGGCTCTTTTCCAGTTGTTCTAGTACTGCCTGGTGAATCTCTTGGATTTGTTCAATGAACTTGGTTGCCTTGTCCACATCACTGTGTCCATCAACCGCTATATTTTTACCAAAGACAAAATCCAAAGGAGACCTGGTGTGAAACCAAAACAGGTCTCAAAAGGGGATCTCCGTGTAGAAGAATGTTTAGCTCGGTTATAAGCATGCTGCACATAGCATAGGTGTTCATCCCAAAGCTTGGGATGCTTGCTGCAATAGCCTCTGAGCAACTGGATCATTGTCTTGTTGACCACTTCTATTTGGCCATCTGTTTGTGGATGAAAAGTTGTGCTCTTCTTTATTCTGGTGTCCATCAATTCCCACAGATTCGACCAAAATTTCCCAACAAATCGGGAATCTTGATCAGATACAATGGAAGTGGGTAATCCAAAATGAACCCATACATGCTGGAAGAACAACTTTGTTGTTTGTTCAGCTGTAATCTGTTTGTTACATGGTATTAAAATACACATTTTGCTAAACCTATCCACAACAACATATAAATAGTCATGACCTTTTCTAGATTTAGGCAGTCCCCCAACAAAGTCCATGGAAACACTTTCCCAAGGATGAGAAGGAACTGGTAGTGGAGTGTACAAGCCTAGTTTTCTATTGTTGGGCTTGATTTTAGCACACATGGTACACCCTCTTACATATCTAGAAATTGTTTCATGCATTTTTGGCCAATAACAAAATCTTTGCAATTGTGCAACTGTTTTACTTACACCAAAGTGACCTGATATTAGAGAAGTGTGTGCTTCTCAAATTATCTTTACTCTTTCGGTTTGAGGAATGCATAACTTTCCAAAATGATACAAGAGTTGGTCCTTAACATGATAATCCAATTCTTCTACTTGTTTTCCATGACTTAAAGTTGCATATACATCTTTAAAATCTATATCTTGAGCATATTGTTCAATGTAGCTTTCATGCAATACTGAATTATGCTCAAGTATAGTGGATGCATTTATGATTGATCTGGACAACATACCTGCAACTTTATTGTGTATGCCCTTTTTATATCTGATGACAAGATTAAATTGTTGTAGAAAACCCATCCACCTATAGTGTCTCAATTGTTGCAACTTAGTTTGTGAGTGCAAATATTGAAGTGGTTGATGATCAGTATGTATAACTGTCTCTTTGCCCACTAGATAATGTTTCCACTTTTTCACACTCTGTACTAATGCATATAATTCCTTATCATATGTGGGATAATTAACTACTGTATAATTAAATGTCTCAGAATGATAACATATGGGTTTACCTTGTTGCATCAACACTGCTCCCATGGCATAGTCACTGACATCGGTTTCAATCTCAAATGGTCTTTGAAGATCAGGCAATGCTAGTACTGGTGCTGTACTAATCTTTTTTTTTAAGGTGTCAAAGGCTTTTTGTTGTTTGCCTCCCCACTAAAACACCTTGTTCAATCCTGTTAAAGCAAGTAAGGGAGCTGCAATCAAGGAAAAGTTAGAAATAAACTTTCTCCAATACTATGTTGCTCCTATGAAGCTTCTAACATCAGTAGCAGATTTGGGTTTAGGCCAGTTTACAATGACTGCAAACTTAGAGGGATCTATCTTCAATTCACCACCCCCTACAATATGACCCAAATAATTCAAAGACGTTTTGCCATATTCACATTTTGAGAGCTTAACATAAAGATTTTCTCTTTTCAAAACATCTAGAGTCTACTTTACATGCTTCAAGTGTTCTTCCCATGTTTTACTAAATATAAGAATGTCATCTAAATATACAATGACAAAATCATCAATAAAAGGCCTGAGTACATCATTCATCACTCTCATGAAAGTAGCAAGAGCATTAGTTAAGCCAAAAAGCATAACTAATCACTCATACAATCCCTGCTTTGTCTTGAAAGCAGTCTTCCATGCATCTTGCTCTGCAACTTTGACCTGATGGTAGCCACTATGCAAGTCCAACTTGGAAAAGTAAATAGCTTATTTCAACTGATCTAATAGATCATCTATGCAAGGAAGGGGATAACGATTTTTTATCGTTAGCTTATTCAGTGATTGGTAATCAATGCACATTTTCCATGAGCCATCTTTCTTTCTCACCAAGACAATTGGAGATCCACATGGTGATGTGCTAGGTCTTATGAACCCTTTCTCGAGCAGCTCCTGTACCTGCTTCTTGATTTATGCATTTTCTAAAGCAGACAACCTGTACATTCCGATGTTAGACAATGGAGCATTTTGCTGCAAAATAATATCATGTACTATTTCCTTTTTGGGTGGCAGACCTTTAGGTTCTTGAAATAGTATATCATATTATGAAACAACTTTTTCTAAATCAGCTTGTTGTTTAGCATTACAACCCTCAAATACATTAGTTTTATCAAGTTTCTTTTCCTTTACAACCATCAGTAAAAATTGTTTCCATGAATTTACAATTCTTTTCATCTACCCTGAGTTTATGAGAGTATAATTATCCTTGAGTTTATGAGCTCTTACAATATATTCAATTCCATCTTTAACGAGCTGATACTTGTTTTCTTCCCTATAGAAAATAGCTTTTCTATCATACAAGTAAGGACTTCCTAAAACAATTCCACATATATCCAAGGGAACAATATCTAACTCAACCTCATCTACAAATGTTGACCCAAAAGAAAACCTAAGTTTACATTGTCTAGTCACTTGTAGCTTTGCTTTATCACATAACCAACCTAATGGATATGGTTTCTTGTGAGGTGTGGTTAGTAATCCCAACTTCTTTACAATTTCTTCAGAAATTAAATTTACTTGTGAGCCACTATCAAACAAAGTATCAATCTTTTGATGCTTGGAAATAACTCTAATATGAAAAAGCTCATGTATTTTCCTCTCATTTTCTTCATTATCAGTAGATTGTGCAGAATTACTAGTAGATGCTTCAGAATTTTTACCTTTTATACTTGTGGCTGTGATTGTTGTTTCATCCCCTGAGTCTGACCCCAAATCATTTTGAATAGCTGCAACAGTTTTCTTCTTTTTTCCATCGCACTTCTCGGGTTTCAGCTCTGGATGCAAAATCCAGCAATGTTCATCATCATGCCCATCCTTCTTGTAATGAGTGCATGAAGGTTTGGTATTTTGTACAGCATTTGCCTTCCTCTCTTTCCATTTCTGCTTTCTTTTTTCCTTATTCTTGCTTGCAGTGGGTTTTGATGATCCCCCAAATTCTGGGTTCACATTCTTGCCTCTAGCCTCTAGATGTGTTTCTTGAACAGATACCTCATCTATGCTAGTGGGATTAAACATGAGAATGGTGTGCTTTAAATAGTTGTGTAGACCACCTATATACTTCAGCAAAGTTTCAGGTGAGTCTAAAGAAATTCCTAGAATCAAAGCTCTTTTGTTAAATTCTTGGGTGTAACTTTATACACTTTGCCCTTTCAATTGTCGAAGAGTTTGCCAACTCATCATGGCTTGTTGCATATAAGCTAGTGGATAGAATTGTTCTTTAATTGCAGAAACAAATTCACTCCAGATAGAAAGAATTTTACCATGCTTCTTCATGTTAGCTTGTGTCCTGCCTTCCCACCATACCAAGGCAGTGCCTCCAAGGCATAGGCTGGCCAACTGAATCTTACTACTGTTTGAATCAATGCTCTACACCCTGCAATACACATCAATCTGTCTAATCCAATTATCCAGCTTCTCTGCATTCAACTCTCCATCATATATTGGTAAATCAAATTTAACATCTAATTTAATCAAAGATGTTTTCTTTTTATTTTCAGGGCTATTAGGAGGTGTGGGAAGCTTTTCTTCTTTCCCTTTGCCTTTAGAATGGTCATTGAGGAGAGATTCTTCTGCTCCTTTATCTTGTTTGGAGTTTGATGAATCTTCATCTCTACCTTTCTTAAATTCTTTATACATTTCCTGTACCATGGCTCTCACGGTCATGAAACTATCCATGAACTGAGGATCTGATTCCAAGGGAATTTCTTCTGCCATTTTCCCCTTAGGATAGACTCTTCCAATTCCTGGGTTAGCTTCAACCAATTCTCCTTTTCCTAATTTGAGCTTTGTCCTAGTTAGCATTCAACAACAAAATCTAGCACAAGCTTGTCTAACCTCAACAACCTAGTGCTCTGATACCACTTGATCTGTAATTGATTCAAGACAAACAAGTAAGGTATTACAGACTCGTGTGCATGGATGTGCCTATGTTATTTTATGCAACGGATCGATAAGATTGCAAAATACACAGACACTGAAGCAGTTAGAGAAACATAACAGGCAAACATGTAAACACAACAATTTTAATAAGGAGTTCACACAATACTCCTGGGCTACGTCTCCCGGTTCAGCCTTCAGTGGTGGCCTCTCTATTATATTTTCAAAAGCAGAGTTTTTACAACGGTGAGCTCAATTTGAGTCTCACACAACAGATGTGAATCAACAAGACTGTACTTGGATCCCCCAAGTCTCCGGAGTACACAAACTCTACTTACTGAAACTCGACCTCTATTGGTCATAGTAGTAAAGTGGTTGCGTGATTTCTAGAAGTCACATCATCACCATTATGGAGATTTGTGACATTTCATTCAGACACACAATTGGCAATGTTATTGTCAAGCTTCAAGGGGAAAACAAACTCAAGCATGCAGCTTACATGGTAAGACGTTGAAAATGTATATTTGATTAATGTTAAAAAATTCATTTATGTACAAGTTAATTGAATTTTTACTTTTTCATGTTATAGGCAAAAGACAAATCTTCTTAACCGTGAAGATTGTTGGTACCATTCCATTACCATCTTTTTCTTCTAGAAACACCATCATTTGTCTACCTTTTTCCTCCATAGACCCCTTATATTCCTTGAAATTGATTAATTAATAGCATTATAGTTGTTAGTTTGCATTAAAGTTAATTTATGAATTTTTATGTTAGAAATTATGAATTTTCAATAAAAAGATTACAGGAAGTCATAACATCCTGTAAATGGTTTATCATCTGACACGTGGCATGACAGGCAAGCCAAAGTAATGGATAGGAACGAAACCTGGAATGTACAAGCAAGGTGAAAAATTGATTCTACAACAAATCAAAAGCCCCTAGTTATGCGGTCCACGCTGGTCAAACCCTAGCGTTTTGGTTACAAAGGTAGTAAAAGCCATGGTTTCCCAAACCGGTTTTGTTTTGTTTTCTTTTTGGAAATCGGTTTAGATTAGAAATTACCAGAAATCATTCCTTTGTAAAAGCAGAAACAATTGCTTAATGAATGTACATTCGATTCAGATAGGGACATGCAGATAAAGACTGCGTATTTTTTTTGTTAATAGTTACAGTTATGATTATTATCTCTGTACATCGTTTGAGAACAGAACTTTTGTATGTGATTGCAATCTACAGCACTTGAATATAGTCACGGTTTTACTCCAGTAGTGTTTATGCGTTAATACTCTCGTTGCTTGAGTTTACTTCAGTGTACCATTGAAACGTGGACGGGCCCTGCGTGGATTGGTATACTGTTAATTTCATTTCCTTAGTAGTTTTTGAATTTGAATAGAATGCATAGTGTTTAATGTTATTTCCATGCTTATGATTTTGTCGATTTAATTGGAAATTCTCACAAATGGTATTTATGGTGATAGCTTGAAGATTTCATCGTTAACATCATTGAACCATATCTTGTAAGAGATTTGATCCATTGTTATATTTTGAAGCATCTCCATAGACTCTGTTTTTCATGCATTTAAATTTTAGTGTGCTTTTGATTTTTCATGAATGCTCAAGTGTTAACTAGACAGAGCTTTTGTGCATAGCATCCTTGTAAGGGGATTAAAATCTCAGTCTAGTAATACGCTGTATCCTTAGGACAGTTAGATAAGTTAGGTGATCTGAGTGTTAAGGTGAGAGGAAACATATCTTAACCTTCTGTAAAGAAGTACTGCAACCTATCACAATAAACACTTAGTTAGGAATCCTTTATGTCTATAGACTGTAGACACATGCCTCGAAGTTTACTGACCCTGGTTGATAATAAATCTAGTCTAATCTAGCACCCTAGATTGGCCACTACATTTTGGCGCCGTTGCCGGGGAGGCGTAGTTAGAGGGTTTCGAAAAAAAAAACAAAAACAAAAACAAAAACAAAAACAAAAACAAACAAACAAACATAGATTTAATTTTAATTCATCATTTTAGAAGTCATGTTTACTTATGCCTAGATCTAGAGATAATAAAGGTAGATTCATAAAAACCCCCCATCCAAAAACTAACCTACCATCAGGAGCAGACCCTTTAGGAAAAGTTGAACACACAACATCAGCTGAGGAAGTTACCATACAAAAATTAGAGGATAAATAAAAATCAGGGCAAAGACTCACACTCATCGAGAGGCAAATTCTATTAGCACACAAATCACAGAAGAAACATTTCCCTGAATCCTCTATAAAAGGAGAAAGTAGCACAGTAACTCAACAATCTTTCCTTGAACTTCTCTTTGAAACAAGTGACACTGAACAAGAAATTAAATCAACAGAGGAACCTATCAAAATGGCTGAAGAAGGACATGGATCAGAGAGAGGACCACCAAATCAAGGTCAAGAGGAAGAGTCAACCTTTAAATTTCCTATCCAAGAACCAGAAGAGGATGACGAAATAAAAATGAAAAACATACCCCCATCCGTGCTACCAAACTTTTATGGCATGGCTTCAGAAGACCCAGATTCATTCTTGTTTGAGTTTGACATTGTATGTCGAACATATGGTTACACAGATGATGCCCATAGGCTTAGACTCTTCCCAGCAACATTAAAAGCATCAGCATCAAGATGGTTCATGGGGATTGGTGAACATGCGATAACTGATTGGGATGGCATGAGAAGAATATTCCTAAAGAAATACCAACCTTATTGTAGACCGAAAGATTCCAAAGATGATATCTTTAGGATGAACCAACAAGATGAAAATTTAGAGGAGTACTTAGAGCGGTTTGTTTACAATTTACAAAAATAAAAACACAGAACCATGCCTCTTGATCTAATTCAAACAATATTTTTGAAGGGCATTCGAGAGGAATACTTAGATGATCTTAATTTGATGGGCAAAGGTGATATTTCCACTTTACCTTTTGAAGAAATTGCTGAGTTATGTGAAAAGTATTCTAGGAGCAAAGCCAAAATTGGAAAAAGAACCATATCATCCAAAGCCACAAAATCTGCTTCAGCAAGTGTCACAAGGGCTGAAATAGGAAACCTATTAGAGGAATTCAAAACAGATCTATTAAGTACCTTAGGAACCCAAATTGACACTCTAAAAGCTAAGAAGAGACAAGAAGAGGAAGATCAAATGATGGCTATCTTTTGCCCAAAATGCCGGAAGAAACATGCCTTAAAAGACTGCCCATTAGAAAACATTCAAGTTTGTGCCTTTTGTACTGAAAATCATGATATATTTCATTGCTCTAAAGTCAAGGTTTTGCAGAATTGTAATGTGGCAGCAAACATAGATATGGAAAATGTGTATTACATGGGTACAAAGAGACCATGGCAGCCAAAACTAGCACCTCAAGGTATGTTCCCAAACCAGAATTTGCAATTTCCTGTACATGATCAGATGTATGCTCAGAATTCGTGGAATGTACCCATGCCATGGCAGCACCAAAATTACCCACAACAACAATGGAGACCATCTCAGCAATACTCTCAACAATATCACTCATATCCTCAACCATACCAACCATATTCGCAGCCATATCAACAATATCATCAGCCATATTCGCCATATCCTCAACCATATCAACAATATCCTCAGCAGCAAGTTGTTTACCCACATCAACCTCAACCCACTCAACAAGCATTGCCTGCTCCTCCACCAATAAATCCACCACAATTACAACTTCCATCAAACTTACAACCTCCCAAATCTACTCAAATCCCTGCTCAACATGTACCAAATCCAAATAACAGAGTAGAGAGACCAGCCTACAATGTAGATGAGGGAACCTCATATCCCACATTACCCTTGCAAAATATCAATTTGAGGTCTAGTAAGGTACTTCACAAAGAATCTCCAACAGCTGTTAAACAAGAAGAAAACGAAGAAAATGAAAATGAAACTTCAATTCAAAGGAAACAAAATGATGACATCAAAAATAAACAAATGCAACCGTTGCATCCACCACCTTTTCCAGACCGATTGGTCCAAACAAAACTTCCCATGTCTATACCACAGTTTGATGTTTTAGATGAGCTAAAGAATGTCTATATAAAAATTCCATTACTACAAGCCATGAAAGACATTCCCATATATACTAAAGCCATCAAGGAACCGTGCCTTAAAAAGCCTACTAGGAAAAGAGTTGATCCACAAACCATTCATGTTATTGGAAATTTAGCTGGCCTTATGACAAACACCATCTCAATGGAAAAGTATGTTGATCCTGGTATCCCTAGAGTCACTACAATCATTAAGAACATACATATTCCAAACACCTTAATTGATCTTGGGGCCGCAATAAATGTGATGACTCTTGAAACCATGAAAACACTCCAGCTCACAAATTTGCAGCACACAACAATTGTTCTAGAACTCGCTGATAGGTCTAAAGTGATTCCTGAAGGGATTTTGGAGGACATAATTGTTTCACTGGACTCTTGGGAGTATCCAGTGGACTTTTTAGTTCTTCAGCCAAAATCCAATTTAGGAGGACACCCTATCATCCTTGGTAGACCATGGTTAGCAACTGCTGATGCATTCATAGGATGTCGATCGGGTAATATGATTATTTCACGAGGAACTGAAAGAAAACAACTCACTCTTTACCCATCAGCACAATCACCAGTAGTAGCACACAATTTATGGCTTGATGATAAATACAATGACAAAGAAGAAGTTCAATATGTTTTTAGCATCAACCAAATCTATGATTTCCAAGAACATAATAATGATGATTTGGTAGAGTTGTTCCTTTCTCAACTTGATGTTTCCGAAAATTTGAGAAATGACCAATATCATGCTGCAGATGAACTTTTGGCACAAAATTTTCAGGAAACATGCACCATTCAATCTTTGCAAACAACATTTCAGACATTTTTCCCATTCAATCTATCACAAACACACAGAGCAAGACCATAGAGATTAGTCCAGGAAAAACTTTGAATATTGGCACTCACCTAGACTCATCTCAGGAGGAAAAATTGATTCAATTATTGAGAAAATACCATAAAGCATTTGCTTGGGACTACACCGATATGCACAGGATTCACCTTGAAACATGCACTCACCATATTTATACCGATAGTAATATCAACCAGTGAGGCAACCGCAGAGACGAATGAACCCCATCCTTCAGGATATTGTTAGAGAGGAATTACAAAAACTGTTGAAAGTCAATTTTATCTATCCTATCTCTGACAGTCAGTGGGTATCCCCATTGGTAGTAGTGCCCAAGAAAAATGGTAAGTGGCGGATTTGTGTTGATTACAGACAATTAAACAAAGCAACCCTCAAATATTATTTCCCACTACCATTTATTGACCAAGTGCTAGACACATTAGCTGGGAAATCATCATTCTCTTTTCTTGATGGTTTCAGTGGCTACAGCCAGATCAGGATAGCCTTAGAGGACCAGGACAAAACCACTTTTACTTGTCCCTGGGGCACTTATGCTTATAATGTTTTTCCATTTGGACTTTGCAATGCTCCAGCTACATTTCAAAGGGCTGTATTAGCTATTTTTGCTGATTTAGTTCATGATTGTGTTGAAGTTTACATGGATGATTTTTCAGTGTATGGTGATTCATTTGAGCCTGCATTAGAGAATCTTGAAATTTTTTTGAAGAGATGTATTGAAGCTAATCTGTCCCTGAGCAATGAAAAGTGTTTTATGATGTTAAATAAGGGGATAGTATTAGGCCACTATATTTCTTTTCAAGGCATTAAAGTTGATCCATCGAAAATTCAGATCATTGTCAATTTGCCAATTCCGAAGACTCAAAAAGAGGTAAGAAGTTTCCTTGGGTATGCAAGCTATTACAGAAGGTTTATTGAACATTTTAGTAAAATAGCTTCACCTCTGTTTAAACTTCTAGCAAAAGATACACCTTTCAACTGGAATGAGAATTGTCAGCAAGCATTTGAAACACTCAAAGAAAAGTTATCAACCACACCAGTCTTAAAAGGACCTAACTGGAACCTACCATTTCACATCTTTACAGATGCATCTAATACTGCAGTAGGTGCCTCATTAGGGCAAAAAGAGGAATCTTGTCATTATGTCATCTATTTCATTAGCAAAAATCTAACACCTGCAGAATTAAACTACAGAGTCACAGAAAAAGAAATGCTTGCCATCATACATGCTGTGAATAAATTCCGACATTATATAACTGGTCATGAGGTTTTTGTACACACTGACCATTCTGCCATTAAGCATTTAATGAATAAACCAGTAACTAGTGGCAGAGTTACCAGATGGTTGTTATTGTTACAGGAATTTAACATCATAGTATTAGATAGACCAGGTAAGGAGAATCAGGTGGCAGATTTTCTTTCTAGACTGCAAAATCAAGGTGAGGTTGTTCCGATTGAAGATTCTTTTCCAGATGAAAATTTATTTGCAATTTCAATAGTGAATCCTTGGTATGCTGACTTGGCCAATTATTTGTCCACGGGAAGAACACCTCCATACTTTACTCCAAAGGAAAAGAAGAGGCTAGTCAAACAAAGTGCTCGATACTCATGGATTAATGGCGATTTATTTTACATTGGTTATGATATGATTATTAGACGATGTGTAAGAAATGACGAGATAATTGATATTTTAAAATATTGCCATGATGAACCGTGTGGTGGGCATTTTGTAGCTAAACGAACAGCATTCAAGATTCTTAGTCTTGGATACTACTGGCCATCTATTTTTAAGGATTCCAAGAAGTACGTGAAGAGTTGTGATAGTTGTCAAATAATAGGTAGGCCAACAGCTACAGATGAGATGCCACTTCAGCCTCAAGTACAGCTAGAGCCATTTGAAAAATGGGCTCTAGATTTCATAGGACCCATTAATCCAACTTCCAATGGTAAGAAGTACATCTTAGTATGTACTGATTACGTAACAAAATGGGCTGAAGCCAAAGCACTAGTCCAGGAAACTGAACAAACAATGGTAAACTTGCTTTTTGAAGAGATTTTTGTAAGGTATGGAGTACCAAGGGAGATAGTGACTGATCAAGGTACTCAATTTACTTCAAAGTTAGTTAAGGACATCACAGAAAAATATCAAATCAAGCACAGAAGAAGTACACCTTACCATCCACAAGCCAATGTCCAGGTGGAATCCACAAATAAAACTTTGGAAGGAATTATCACTAAGACTGTGGCAATGAACAGAAAGAATTGGGAAGAGAAACTCAAAAATGCACTCTCAGCTTATAGAATCACGTGGAAGAATACTACAGGATTTACACCATATCAGTTGGTGTACGACAAAGAGGTAATGCTTCCTATTGAGTTTCAAATACATACTTTTAAGATGGTTGCAGATTTGGGAATTGATCTTAATGAAGCACAACAAGAAAGAATTCAGCAGTTGAACCAACTGGATGAAATGAGGCAGCAAGCAGAGGAGACAACACTCCTCATGCAAAAACAAAGGAAGCAGTGGCATGATGCACATATCAAGAAGAAACAGTTCAAAGAAGGAGACTGGGATTTAATCTTTGATTCTAAATTCAGAGATCATAAAGCCAAATTTACCACACATTGGATGGGCCCATATGAAATCGTTCAAGTTTATGACAATGGATCAGTCAAGCTCATTACCATTGATGGAGAAGGCCACCCCTTTATTGTCAATGGACCTCGCTTGAAACTTTACCATAGGCCCATCAACAAGCAAAATTTTCTTCAAACTGTATCTCAACAAAGGGAGGTTGAGATATTGCAGCCTTCAGCTGTAGTATCTCTACCTTAGTTCATTTCATTTCAATTTAGAAATTAAAAAAAATAAAACAAAATAATAAAATAAAATAATGGTTTAGATGTGAAAACCAGACTCTAGCACACTCTAACCCAGAATTCTTACTTGAAAACCAATTCTTTGGTTGGTAAGAATTCCTTTTCTTTTTGTTTCCTGTTTGATTCATCGATTGAATCATGACTTGAGGACAAGTCACAGCTTTAGTGGGGGAGAAGCATCAACATTTTTGTTCTTATCTCATCTCCTCATTATAAATTCTTAAAGATTTTGTTTCAACACTTCAGATTTCAATAAAGAAGTTGTTTTTGTCTTTGTTCTAATCAGAGGGACCTGTTTAAAGCACTATGCAGTGGGACCTATTCTGTTCAGAAGACCATGTTACTAGCACCAACATTAGAGGGACCTGTTCAGCAAACATAAAAGGGACCTGTTAGAGACTGCTATCTCAAGTTATTTCAGCAAAGCTTCGACAAAGTTTCAACAAAGATTCAAAGGTTGCTTGTCACCGAGGCTCCATCAAAAACCAAAGATCAAGGAACCTGCACACATATAGTTCTTTTCCAGATTTCAAAGAAGCTGCACAAACATTCTCTAGATCTCAGAGGGACCTGTTGCATCCAAATTCATCTCAGAGGGACCTGTTATGGACAACAAAGATTAGTCATATCTGAACAAGAAAGACTAGTCCTACCTATGCATGCCAACTCAACTCTTGATCAACCAATAAAGTGTAATGTATTATTGTAATTTTTATTTTTAACATTTAAATTCTTAGATTACTTTAGTGTTAAATGTCATGACTATGGCTGCTTATGATATCAATTTCAAAAACACCTACATATCCATCACCCTCGTCATATTCCTAATTCCTATCATTTCCCAACACTCTAGCCTATCCCCATACTTCTCCTATGATTTTTAAATCCTCTATTATACCACCCTCCCAGCCTTGTTATTAACCCCTTATCGGCCATCAAACTTTACTATCGGTTCAACATCTCCTTATTCGGCCAAGTACCAATGAGCAAGGGACAGGTGGTGAACTATTGGAAAGCCAAATGTTATACGGTTTCATTCATTGTTTTTGAATCGACTGAGCTATAACATGATTGTTCGACCAAGTCGACTCATGCAAACAACTATCCGTTATTATACTCCAGTACTCCATACATGCTTACGACGTTCTCATGATGATATTCATACAACCCAGTACAGTTACTCCTCTGTCATAGAAATATGAATACGCTCTGTTATTATTATAGTGAATTGGGTCAAGTCGGTTGTTAAAATTCCATTTCATTCTCAGTTGTAAAAAGGGCGTTCCATACTAAGCAATTCAAGTGCTGTGATTTCAAAAACAAAGGCCGAGAACAGCAAGTGCTACGAAAGGAAAGCACAGTAATTGGGCTTACAAGTTTCCACCGCCGCCATAATTCAAGGACAGTCATCCGGTCACTGCTTAAGCCATTGAAGGAGCTGATCTCGAAGAACAAAGGGCACCACCAGGTCAGTTGTGTGGAGCGAAAAGCAGAGGTAACAAACCAAAATACTCTTGTTAAATTAGTAAGCATAAACGAAGAGGGTTAGAGCAGGAGTTTCTCTATCAAAATGACTAATAGAGTAGAGCCAAACACATTCGATAGTTCTCAATACCACGATGACTGCATTGCAATTTTAAGAGAAAAACAATGGCTACCCTTCTTGGAGAAGTTTAATGGGAGCAATGAGGAAGTAACTAAACAGTTTGCCTTTACATTTAATGGGGAGAAAGCATTGATAGGCAATTTCTCATTTAGGGTCTCAGAAGACACCATAGCACAATCCTTGGGGATCAACCCAGAAGGAGAAAAATACTTCAAAACAAAACAATTCAAAGAAAAATCATGGACCCAATTCATATCCAGGTCGAGGGTTTCATCTGTTAACTGGAAGAAGGGTATCCCTAGGAGCTGGCTGATGCATCCATGGGATGAAGTGGTGTATATCATCCAAAAATTTGTTACATGTGAGGGTCGTTATAGCATAGTCTTTTTATAACACATCAAACTCCATGGAAAATTTTAGGGGCTAATGTTCGCCCAGTGGGCTAATTTTCCATGATTTTTCCACAAAAAAGATTCGCCAATTTCCAATTTTATAAAAGACGATTCGCCCAACTTTTAGAATATAAAATTATTTTACCTTAAAAATCGCCAACATTATAGAGAGACTATATATAAAATAATTATAAATTTGATTAATTTTACAAATATATCAATAAACATTTATAATTTGCATATTAGGGATTAGTGAGATTCGCCAATGTTTTAAACTTGAAGAAAATTTTCCATCCTTAAAATTTTCCTTGTCAAACTCCTATTACATTTAAAAGGGCAATGCACCATTGGTTTACCATATTTCCTCTTGCAGAGCTTGACCAAGATGTCAAAAACTATCCAAAAGAAAAAGGGTAATGAAGATAAAAGCTTATGTCATTTTGGGTTAATTAAAATTCTCATTGAATTTGAATTACAGAGAAGGGGAAAAATGTGGAAGGAATTTCTGGCTGCCAATCAAATCAAAGATGAAGAGGATGAGCAAGAACAGCAAGAGCACTTAGGATGTATGCTTGACATTGATGAAGAGATCCCTGTGCGCAAATGAAGCAATGTCCCTCCACCCATTAGTAGTGTGAGGACGAGAAAGATGCGACAAGAGGATGCCCAGAAAATGGAGCAAGATAAAATTTTCACTACATATACAAGAAGATTCAGGAGAGCACAAAAGACCCAGCCACAAGAAGATCAACCAGAATCAAATGCACATGCACCGATGGACATCGAGAGTAGTGCTCACTCACAGCCTGGACCAGAAGTTGAAATGGAGGTTGAGAGCAACAATAGGCAAGGAAAAGAGTCACCACCTGCAATTAAGAAACAAAGGAGGCTGGAAAAGCAAATTGAAAAGTTAAAAGAAGAACTGATGGAGGCCAACATGCTGGAGAAAGTCATCAAGAAAGAGAATGAAATGCTGAGAGCACAGAGTAAAGAGACTCAACAGAAAAATGAGAAGTTGAAGGAGCAAATCAAAGAACTCGAGGCTGAACAAACTGACATTTGCAAGTGGGCAACCAAATGGTATACCCAAAAGAAAGCCCTCAAGGAGAAATACAAGAGTTTGAAACATGAGCTCCACATTCAGAAAGATGCCCAAGCTAAGAAGAACATAGATGCATTGTTAAAAGCAGCAGAGGTACAGGCAGGAACAGAGTTTAGAGGCAGCACATTAGGATTAGCATGAGGACATACTAATTCATTAAGCTTGGGGGAGATGTTGGTACCATTCCATTACCATCTTTTTCTTCTAGAAACACCATCATTTGTCTACCTTTTTCCTCCATAAACCCCTTATATTCCTTGAAATTGATTAATTAATAGCATTATAGTTGTTAGTTTGCATTAAAGTTAATTTATGAATTTTTATGTTAGAAATTAAGAATTTTCAATAAAAAGATTACACGAAGTCATAACATCATGTAAATGGTTTATCATCTGACACGTGGCATGACGGGCAAGCCAAAGCAATGGATAGGAACGAAACCTGGAATGTACAAGCATGGTGAAAAATCGATTCTACAGCAAAAAAAAAGCTCCTGGTTATGCGGTCCACGCTGGTCAAACCCCAGCGTTTTGATTACAAAGGCAGTAAAAGCCATGGTTTCCCAAACCGGTTTCGTTTTGTTCTCTTTTTGGAGATCGGTTTAGATTAGAAATGACCAAAAATCATTCCTTTGTAAAAGCAGAAACAACTGCTTAATGAATGTACATTCGATTCAGATAGGGACAGGCAGATAAAGACTGCGTATTATTTTGTTAACAGTTACAGTTACGATTATTATCTCTGTACATCGTTTGAGAACAGAACTTTTGTATGTGATTGCAATCTACAACACTTGAATATAGTCATGGTTTTACTCCAGCAGTGTTTATGCGTTAATACTCTCGTTGCTTGAGTTTACTTCAGTGTACCATTGAAACGTGGACGGGCCCTGCGTGGATTGGTATACTGTTAATTTCATTTCCTTAGTAGTTTTTGAATTTGAATAGAACGCATAGTGTTTAATGTTATTTCCATGCTTATGATTTTGTCGATTTGATTGGAAATTCTCACAAATGGTATTTATGGTGATAGCTTGAAGATTTCATCGTTAAGATCATTGAACCATATCTTGTAAGAGATTTGATCCATCGTTATATTTTGAAGCATCTCCATAGACTATGTTTTTCATGCATTTAAATTTTAGTGTGCTTTTGATTTTTCATGAATGCTCAAGTGTTAACTAGACAGAGCTTTTGTGCATAGCATCCTTGTAAGGGGATTAAAATCTCAGTCTAGTAATACGCTGTATCCTTAGGACAGTTAGATAAGTTAGGTGATCTAAGTGTTAAGGTGAGGGGAAACATATCTTAACCTTCTGTAAAGAAGTACTGCAACCTATCACAATAAACACTTAGTTAGGAATCCTTTATGTCTATAGACTGTAGACACATGCCTCGAAGTTTACTGACCCTGGTTGATAATAAATCTAGTCTAATCTAGCACCCTAGATTGGCCACTACAAAGATCAACCATTTATAAATGATTATGAGTTCATCCATATTGATAGTTGGACAAAAGATGATAGTTATATGTCTATGATTTTTAATCGGGTAGATGGAAAGAGTCATAGCCAAGTACTGACTTATGATGTTGTTGTGAGAAAACTAACATATGAAGACAAAGAAGCAAAATGAGAGATAGCTAACATCTATCAAAAACCATAGTTATTGATTAACTATCTTATAGACATATGTTCAAATGAAGGAGATTGGGTTATGGATTTATTTTTTAGCTCAGGTAGGTTTTATTATATGGAATTGAATTTCAATATCTTATTTCTTAATTTATATGTCATTGTACTAATTTACTTCATTATTTATTGTGTGCTTGATAATTGGGTACAACACTAGCATGTTGCCTTCACAAAGGAAGAAATTGCATTGCCATTTAAAAAGATCCAATAAAGTGTAATTTCATTCAGCAAAGAATTGATGCTCTTCAATTTCTTCCAGATGCAATGCAAGAAATTGGGTTGAAGAAAGGGGACTTTAGTGAATCACGTGTGGCAAAAAAGGCAAAGGAACCCCAACCAACATTACATGGTATGATTGGAAATGTATACATTGGGAGATTCGCAGACATCAAAAATCCATTAGAAGAAGAAAATGAGCAAAATGAAGCAGAAAATATTGTGGAAGAAGACAATGATGAAACTCTAGAGGATGAAGAGTTTGGATTTGTTATGAAACCAGCTCAAGAAAAGATATAAAATATAGATCAATGCCTTAGAATTCAGCCTCTTCGAGGGGGCAACCTCCTTTACATTACATAAATGAACAATTCTTGGATGATACAAATGACAAAACCTCCTTTCTATATATAGGAGTCTAAGGAGTCACAATATAATCCAGCCGACCTAACAATAATAATATAAAGCCACAAGAAAGGATGACGAGCCAGACTCGATGGAAAATGCCCCGCCCGCAAGAACTCTGTTAACCTAACTGTTGCACTCCCCTGATCCTCCGAGCTCGCGCCGCCGGGCTCCTTCTGACGGCCTTCAATGGCTTCGCCTGCAGGAGGGGTGGGATCCTCCCCCCCTCCTCATACAACTCCAGCCTCTGACACTGAACAGCACGCAATTCCTCTGACCCCTCCTGGCGGTTTCCCTGAAACAGATCAGGGAGGACAAAGGACGAACGGCAAAGCGATCCCATCAGCACAAAGCGATGCGGCTGACAAAGAACAAGATGCGCAACAAAAAGCCTCTTCGTCACAGCCAAAGGCGACCTCGGCTACCTGCATCCCGAAGGCTGCAGAAAGAATCAAAGTTGATCTTCCAAGTCATCGCATTAACGGAGAGATCCAGTACATGCAGGACCATGCACTAATAGGAAAGTTTCTTGGGTTTTGGCCCACTGAAAAGGCGCTGCAGGGATGGATAGCTTCAAAATGGAAGCCCAAAGGACAGGTTACCCTGCAGCTTGGACCGAAAGGCTTCTTCACAGCCATTTTCCATTGTGTGGAAGACAAATCGCGCATATTTGAAGGCGGCCCGTATTTCTTCAACTCTTCAGGACTTTATCTCACGGAATGGAAGCCAAGGTTCAATCCTGACAAAGAAGATTTCAGCTGGGCTCCAGTATGGATACGCATGTATTCCCTCCCGGTGGAATATTGGAAAGAAGATACGCTAGCAGATATTGGCAACAAACTAGGGACCTTCATCAAAGTTGCAGAGGAAACAAAAACCCGCAAATATACCTCGTATGCCAGGATCTGTGTCCAGATGCACCTGACCAAAGCTCTAGCCGACTCGGTAAGTCTCTTTCACGATGATTTTGAATGGACTCAGCCTTTAGATTACGAGCATATCCCCTTTCGTTGCCGTAAATGCCATGAACATGGCCATCTCTTCAGAGATTGCCCTCTGAACTCGCAGTCCAAATCTTCAACCAATGAATCCAATAAAGACTCGGAAGGATTCACTAAAGTTCCTAACCGCCGTAGGCATGCCAAGAAAAACCAGGCTGTCCCTGACAACTCCATCAAAACAGTAACCCAGAACAGATTCATCTCGCTTTCCTCTCCTGATCCTCAGGATAACCAAGCTCTGAACCTCAGGAGAACACCTCCTTGCCCTCCTCCTCCCATTCTCCCTCTGCCCCCATGCAGTCCTCCATTCCTGTCGCTTCTCGCCCTTCAACCAGTCCCCTTTTGGATAATAAAATGGTTTCGGACCTCGGCCCTTTCCCCTCTACCCAGGGGAAATCTGTTCTAGATTTCAACCAGCAGCCCTCGGCCATGGATCTAGATGCAGCTCTTGCTCTCAGTTTACAGGAAGTCGCAGATGTGGAAGACCAGAGTTCCCCTATCATCATGGAGGAAGATCCGGAGCATGTCAGCCTAGATGGTCTAGATATCTTCAAACTTGAAACGGCTTGCAAACAGAAAGAATATAACTCAATTCCCCCTTGGCAAATCGACAGGCTTGAAGGAGTCTTAACCAAAGCGTAGCACAACAAAAGTCTTGGAATACAAGCAGGAAGCCCTTGGGACGGAAAAAAAATTCTCAAAGAAACTAAGAAAAGAGGGCGCAAGACAGACCTACAAAGGACTATCATAGTAGGAGAAATACTTATGGAGTCAGGGAGATTCCCTAAGTTGACAAAGTTCTATAAACCCAAACCCCATTGTCCATGAAGCTCATCTCCTGGAATGTGAGAGGACTTAATAGCCCCTCAAAACACCGTATGATAAAAAACCTGATTCAACAAGAAAAACCGTCAATCGTTTTTCTTCAAGAAACAAAAAGCAACAACACTGCTATAGAAAGAATTTGTAACAAAATCTGGGTAGGTAGCTGCTCAGTTTCAGTCGATTCCTCTGGGGCTTCAGGGGGATTAGCCATTTTGTGGAATCCGCAGACTCTCACTCTATATGATTTTCATGCCACCCATCACCTCATCCAAGCATCATTCCATCTCATTGGCACCAACATCCATGGGCATCTCTCAAATGTGTATTTTCCGCAGACTCTTCAGCAAAAACTAGATCTTCTGGAAACTCTTACTATTCTCAATGAAAACAGGCGGTTCCCCCTCTGGATAGGTGGCGGAGACTTCAATATCATAAAATCAATGGAGGAGAAAAACGGAGGCAGAATCAGGCTAGAAAGTGACAGCAATGGCCTCAGAGAATTCATTCACAACAATCAACTCATGGATATTCCAACCTCCAATGGAGTCTTTACTTGGACCAATAAGCGCAAGGGCATACATCATATAGCCTCTAGGCTCGATAGGTTCCTCATTTCGGATAATGCAATTCATCTGGGAGGGGACTTCCACGCTTCTATCATACCCCAAGGAGGATCCGATCATTGGCCTATAATGTTACAATGGTCTCGGCCGGGTACTCGCAGCAATAGACCTTTTCGATTTGAAGCCTTCTGGCTCACAAATCCGAACTTCAAATCAGTGGTAAGCGAAGCATGGCAATCTTTCATCCCGCCAGAGGGTGCCAAAATGTATCAATTCCAACAAAAATTGAAAAATTTAAAACAAATCCTCAAAGGCTGGAATCGAACACAATTTGGCAACATCCAGGAGAATCGCAAGAGATTGGAACAGCAAATGAGCGCGCTTCAACAAACTCTCATCCTGGAAGGTAGGACAGAGGAGCAGATCCTCTGGAATCAAATAGAAGCTCGCAGGCAACAAGAGGAAATTCTCTGGCGTCAAAAATCCAGAATTAGGTGGCTCAAGGAGGGGGAGAAGAATACCAAATTCTTCCACAAAACTGCCATCCAAAGGAGAATGTATAATAACATTGCATTTATTAACAATCAACAAGGAACAAGATTAGAAGCACACGAAGATATGGAGAAGGAGTTCAAAGATTATTTTCAGGACATTCTCAGGGAGCCCATAGGTAACAGAGATCAGGCAATTAGGGCTATCACGCAGCACATTCCAAGAATCAGCACATTCCTTAGCAATTAGCACTTTTAAATATTTTCATAGCATTAGTTAATCTTTAATTATCATTAATGTTTATGCAGTGAAAACAGTGAATAAAAGAACACATGAGACACAAAAAATTTAGGTGGAAAACCCCTTGCGAGTCAAAAACCACCGAACGCTTTTCTAACAATTCTTTAATCTTCAACTCCAATTGAAAAGAAAGCTCCAACTTCCTAGAATCTAGAAAATCATTTTTCTCTAGCTCCCACTGGATGGACGCTCCAACGCTCGAGATTCTTCAGTAGTCAACTGAACGGATGCCCCAACACCCAATGAGCTACAACTCATCCTAGCACCACCCTGAAGTTTTAACAGGCTTGAACCTGTTGGTGACTTCATGCACTAACCTACCCTAACACCCTGAAGTTTTAACAGGCTTGAACTTGTTGGTGACTTCATGCACCAGCCTACCCTAACACCCTGAAGTTTTAACAGGCTTGAACCTGTTGGTGACTTCATGCACCAGCCTACCCTAACACCCTGAAGTTTTAACAGGCTTGAACCTGTTGGTGACTTCATGCACCAGCCTAGCACCACCCTACCACCCTATAGAAGAATAAAAGAAGAATGGACTCCCGTACCTGGGAAAATGGTCCACTTTACAATGATATAGAATGATATAGAAGAAGAAGACACAGTAGACCATAACCCCAACTATGACACAATCACCTAATGATGATCCTAGACCTCCCGAAACTGCCTCTTCAACTCTTGGCAAATAGACATTTGTACAAATTTTACAAAGATGTTTTTACAATGACTCTATACAATGATAGTTTTACAATGTATGTCTGCAGTGTTGCCCACTTGAAGACTTCATGTGGTGAAATTCTTGTTGTTGTTCTGTACCTTGATTGCTGCTCTTGTCATGCTACCGTTTCTCATTCTTCAGAACATTATATTATGCATTGAGTCTTCTCTTGATGAATATATAATACCTGCAAAAAGTCTTCAAGGAAATACCCATGACATGATAATAGCAAAACTTGCCTCATCCTGCAGAGCATATGTCAGTGCTAAACAAACCAACAAATTAGAATACAAAGAACCTAATGCAATTAAGAGATGAACATGCATATACATAAGATACTTACCTGTAGCTTACCTCTGTTGTATCATTTTGCTGCACCTTGCTCTTTGTTGCCCTAGAAAGTCTGGTCCTTTGCACCCCTTAACAACACTTGATCTAGTTTTTCTTGCCTTCTAGGAGACGATATTTAATCTGATGTATCTTTGTGATTTCAAATCCCCAAAATGTGATCTAAGGTCCTGCAGAATCCCTCTTAGTCTTCTTTCCAATGCCACATGTTTGACCCGATTTGGAATTTTCAAGGCAAAGTTATGCCCAATCTCTCACAATGACCTAATTATGGACTAGTTTCGTAGAGAGAACTTGTACGATGTGCCATGTGTCACTGTTTCCTCCTTCGGCTTTGAAATTGATATAAAGAAAACTATAGTTCGTGCACTATCTGCCACTTTTTATGGAATTCCAATCCTCTTCTCAGAGAGAGAGTTATGACAATTTTCCCAAGGTCACTTCTTTCAGATGAAATTCGGCAGCCTGCAAAAACCCCAACTTCCACATATCATTTCTCCGAAAATATAGTGAACCAAGATCTGAAATTGGTTCATGACGTTCATCGGGATTGTGAATCAAATGGGTTTTAATTTAATCTAAGACTTCGCAAAAATGAAGTTATAGCGAAAATGCCACGATCACTACATTTGGAGGATATATGAGATTTCTTTTTATAGAGTTGAGAGGGGCTTCTATAGATAATGTTGGAGCAATTTTAGGAGCTTAAAAAAAATGATAAATTAATGACTATTCAATGACCAAAACCAATTATGAGTGCCATGCCACAACCCAATAGGGTTTTAGCCCACTAACCGGGGTTACGAATTTCAAACATGAATATCTCGCAAACTGTGAAGAATTACTTGGGGTGCCATATATCAACGGAAACATCTCGACGAGTAGAATCTATCTAGAAGATCCTTGACTCAAAATAGAGTAAATTGTCAAGTCAAAATTCCCTTGCAAGATCAGGGTAACCCTTGGTGCTGCTTGGGTTGACATCAATGACAACCTCAGATCATATTTAGAGCAACAATCTCCCCATTTGGCATTGATGGCAACACAAGTACTCCCCCTACGATCAGGGAACCTCTTCCTACTGCCTTCTCTCCCCCTTTGACATCAATGGCAAAGGGTAACTCCCCCTGATACACAACCATCCTACAGACCTATACACACTTCCACTAGCCCTTTATTTTCTGAATAAGGAAGATCTAATGAGAACTTGGGAGAATCCCAAGCTTCTGGCAAAGATATTCAAATGCTTCACGAGGTAAATATTTAGTGAAGATATCAGCGATTTGTTCTTTTGTACCAATATATTCAAGTTTGATATTCTTTTCAGCGACTTGTTCTCTAACAAAATGATATTTTATTGGAATGTGTTTTGTTTTTTAATGCATGACAGGATTCTTGGAGATGTTGATGGCACTGGTGTTATCACAGAAGATGGGAACAGGCTCACTGAATTGCACTTGAAGATCTTTCAAAGTTTGTTTCATACAAAGGACTTCAGTACAACAAGTTTCCGCTGCAATGTATTATGCTTCCGTTGTAAATAACGAGATTGAGGTTTGCTTTTTGCTCAACCATGATACGAGACAACCACCTAGATAGAATGTTGCTCCACTAGTACTCTTACGATCATCAATTCTTCCTACCCAATCTGCATCTGTAAAGGCTTGAATAATGAGATTGTTGCCCTTAGGATACCACAAGCTATATTCTGTTGTTCCCTTTAGACATTGAAGAATTCTTTTGACAACAATAATATGTGATTCTTTTGGTGTTGCTTGGAATCTTGCTACTTGTCCAACTGCTTGCATAACATCTGGTCGGGAGGTTGTTACATATAAAAGACACCAATCATAGATCTGTACAACCTTTGATCCACATCCTTAGACGAGTCGTCAATGCTCAATTTGCAACCTGTTACCATCAGAGTAAGGACGGGTTTGCAATATTCCATTTTGAATTTCTTGAGCATTTCCTTGATGTACTTAGCTTGACATATAAATATTCATTTCTCTTACTGAGAAATTTGAAGCCCTAAGAAGTATGTCAACTCACCAAGTAAAGACATCTCGAACTCACTTTGCATATTTGTAGCAAAGTTTTTACTTAGTTGATCATCATTGCTACCAAAGATTATATCATCCACATATACCTCAACAATTGTTAAATTATCCTTATCTATTTGTACGTAAAGATTGTTATCAGCATTACCTTTCTTGAACCCTTATTGCCATAGATATCCGTCAAGTCTGGGAGCCTACTTGAGACCATACAGAGCCTTCTTTAACCTACAAACATAGTCTTCTTTTTCTGATAGCAGAAAACCTTCAGGTTGTTCAATGTAAATTTATTCTTCTAATTGTCCATTAAGAAACGCTGACTTAACATCCATTTGGTAGACTTTTATTTTTCTTGAACATGCATAGGCGAGAAACATCCGGATGGTTTCCATTCTAGAAACTGGTGCAACTGTTTTGTCGAAATCAATTCTTCCACTTGTGCATAGCCTTTGCAAACCAATCTTGCCTTGTTTCTGGTAACTTGTTGATCCGGGTCCAGGTGTGACAAAAGACCCTTCCAAGAGCTTTTACTTTTGTGATGTGTTAAATTGCATATTTAAAAGAACATAAATGAAGACATCTGTATGCTTTAAAGAAGAGGAACATGAAAATCATCAGCACATGAAAACATAAGCCGTTGATAACGAAGTTCGTCTAGGAGGGACTACGTCTCTGAGCCCCAGTGTCAAGATGGTGTAGGCCGCTGCATTAAGTGTTGTCAATAGTGATGATGTACATAAGAGGTGATGTCGCTATCATACAAGGAAAATTCCCTGACGTAGGAGTGGCACCAAGAGATGTTCCGCTGCAGGAACTCTCATTCAAAAGGACTTCTATCAGTATGACATAAAACTCATGCATGATGAAAATGAGCATACCGCCAACAACATACAACAAAGGGATCTCAAACATAACATGACGAATCATGACAACAAGTACATCCCACAAATGATTCCGTGTCACATCAAGCAGGAATCATGAAGCAATGAAGAAAATAAGATCCCGCATCAAACATCAAACAAGGATCTATGCAGCACAATGCATAGCTAAAGAAGTACATGAACACACTACATGTACCTCACATCCAGGGGCCATCTGAAGAAAAGGATGTCAAACTGCTGAAGTTGGTCGTCCCATCAATCTTGCGGCATCAGATCTCATGGAATGACTGTTCGCACGTCAAATGTTGACACCTGCACTCCACTTAGAAAAGTGGCCAAAAAATAGAATGAGCAAATGAAAAATATATATGCATCATGAGATTTGTGGCGTCGAATAGTGCAAAATCGACTGTCAAATTTCTGAATTCTGAGAAAATAAAAATATGGGGTTCAAGGAATCTTTTAGATTCCCCTAGATTCCTTAAATATTCCCTCCTTCGGGTCCTCTATAAATCGGCTGCTCAGATCAAGAAACTGAGTGCGCCATTGGGTTCGTGTCGCTGAGAGGTGTAAGATCGACATAAAGTTTGTCCAATTTGGACACTGCAAAAATTTCACCCCCTGGAAATTTCGCTCAATCATGGTTCCACCTGCAATAAATTAATTAAAAAAATATCATCTCGTTTTCCGTGCCCTCTCCTGGTTCTTCCATGCCTGGGTGCACTGGTGAAATGAAGGTTTATAGAAGTTTTTGTTGTGGATTAAACAAGAATGTGTTTAGGTGTATTGGTGAAGGATCCGAATTAGAAGGAGGAGGTCGGGTGGTCAAATCTCAACCCCTCCACATTTAAACGCATTTCGTTATTGGAAAATCCACATAATTTTTTTGTGGGGGAGGGGGGTCGTGTCTGCATTGGACGGCCCGCCCCATACATCCTGTAACACATATTAAATGGTGTTGTTTTGTTTGGGCGTATTAAAAATATCGCGACAGTTTTTAATTAAATGGGGAACGTTGGTTGATGTATGCTGGTTGTACATGGTTCAATGTGGGGTGTTATATGAGGCTGCCACGTGGGCGGGTCCAGCCCTCACACCGGCCATGGGTTCAACTCCCACTGACCCCTCCATATTAATATGATGGCATATGGTAAGGTGTGGGGTGGGGGGCTGGTGGCCCAACACTTCCCTTTATATATATTTTTAATATAATAAGGCCATTTCGAAAATTCCAGAATTTCACTAAAGGATTCAAATTAAACAGGGCACAAATTCCCCCAGAATCTGGCTAGAGCTGGCTAGATTCCGTCCACCAGAAAACTTCCAAATTGTGTCTCCATTAAGCCTACCCAGTCAACAAGTCAACCAAAACTTTAACTGGCTCATTCTCCCCTATACGAGCTCGGATTGACGAACTGTTCACATTGCTACGATCAGGACGACGAGATCTACGCTCTGGTCCTGGTTCGAAAGCATTCTGATCACTTTGATTTTTGAGCTTCCATAAGCCCTCTTTGTCCTATGTGTGTCCTTGGAGCCACCTGGATCAATCCTCCCCACTGAGGAGCTTTTGGTCCTCCAAAAGCATGAAAAATAATCTGCAACTTCTCTGTACCTTGTCTGCATCACAAGCGTCTTGAAAGGTCTCGCTTCCATCTCCTTCACCTTTGTTCTTTGGAGCCTTAAGCGATGAGCCGACACCTGCAACCTGTAGTACATTGTTTTGCAAATTACATGCTTTACTTACATGACCAACTAATGACCCAAGCATCCCATACTTGCCATGAGTTTATAACACATACTCAGTGGTCAAGTTTACATCAAGATGGACACAATACCCCAGCTATGAAAATAAGGCCAACATATCATTGTTGGTTCAACAAGTGATGGACAACACATCATCACTGCAACACATGATTTACAAAAATAAGGCCAAACACTATTTTTGCTTTGACAAGTGATGGAAACACAACATCACTTTCACAATTTATCATGCAACACAAAATAAGACCAGACATCATTGTTGCTTAACAAGTGATGGGAAACACATCATCACTTTTACATTTTAAAATGCAACAAATGATTTACAAAAGCACGACCATGACAAGCTAACATATCTAGAAACCATTTTTCACTTATCGCTGTGAATGGGTCATCCCCCTGTGGTGGTTTTGCTTGTCGAACAATTGTTTCACCTGGTTCATGCATCGACACTTTGCCTTTAAGGCGCTGCTCTGGATGGAGCCTCCAACATGTGGCTCTTTGATGGCCACTTCAATCACAATGACTGCAATACATCTTTTTCCTCTAGATCTGCTTAACATGTTTCTTTACCTGTTGTTGAGAGGGTCTTTCACGCCTCTTCTTTGTTTGTGTTGCTATTCTTTTCCAACACTTAGAAAATGTATGGTTATGTAATCCACAAAAGGTACATGTTTTTCGGTGCCATGTTTTACATTCATCTTTGACAACGTAATTAGAATCGAAATGAACATTCGAAAATCAAAACTCGTTATACCTTTCCTTCTTGTCTCTGGTGCAAGTATGGCGATGAGAGCTTATCTCAGCTCTTTCCCTATAATGGAAACTGCCATGGGATGATGGGGATGTATTCCCATCATTCTCTTTCCTCGACAATTTCGACAATGTCTCGAAAGCATATGACACCTTCGAGCATTCTCCTTTGGTGTATCTCAAGCCTGTAAATTGAGATCTCAGCATAACCTCCAATGGTTGAGTTATGCCTCGGTTATTACCACCAATTTTTTCATCCTCCTCGTGCCTCGTCCTTGTAAGGAGCCTCATGTTTGTCACTGCAAATGGGATCTTCAAATCTCCAACAGAAATCATACTATGTGAAGATGAAACTGAAAGGAAATCAACATCTTTTACCTCCTCTGTCGATTTGGAAAGAACTGATGAGGGCTGCTCATCATCTGTTGTTGGTGGTTCGCTAGCTATCTCGGTGCATTCCCCAACTTCCTTTCTGACATACCCAAGTCATGCCTCGCGGGGTAATTCTTCTACTTTGATGGGGTTGACAATGCCTTGGCCATTTATGCATCTTCATGTAGAAGCATCTTTAATTCAGCATTATCTATTTGAAGACTTTGGTTGTTGTGCTTCAGTTCTTCCAGGGCCTCTTCTGTAGCTCGCAACTGAAGTTGCAATCGCTCCATTTCCTATGTCTCTTTTGTAGAGTTTCATACATTATTTCCACCCTTTCAGAAATTTTGAGCATGGTCTCGTACATCGCTTTTTCATCCTCTGTCGCTGCATGTTCCATTGTTCATGCTTGCAATTCACATCCACGCAAAGACCACTCTGATACCACTTGATCCAAGTCCGGGCGTGACCAAGGACCCTTCCAAGACCTTTTACTTTCGTGATGTGTTAAATTGCATTTTTAAAAGAACATAAATGAATACATCTGCACAGTGTAAAGAAGAAGAACATCACAATCATCAGCACATGAAAACATAAGCCGTTGATAACGAAGTTCGTCTAGGAGGGTCTACGTCTCTGGGCCCCGGTGTCAAGATAGTGTAGGCTGTTGCATTAAGTGTTGTCAATAGTGATGATGTACATAAGAGGTGATGTCGCTATCATACAAGGAAAATGCCCTCACGCAGGAGTGGCGCCAAGAGATGTTCCGCTGGAGGAACTCTCATTCAAAAGGACTCCTATCAATATGAAATAAAACCCATGCATGATGAAAATGAGCATCCCGCCAACATAGCATAAAAGGGATCTCAATGCAAACATACATGGTGACACATGAGTATCCCAACAACATACAACAAAGGGATCTCAAACACAACATGATGAATCATGACAACAAGTACATCCCATAAATGATTCCTCGTCACATCAAGCAGGAATCATGAAGCAAGTAAGAAAATAAGATCCCACATCAAACATCAAACAGGGATCTATGTAGCACAATGCATAATAAAATAAGTACATGAACACACTGCATGTACCTCACATCCAGGAGCCATCTGAAGAAAAGGATGTCAAACTACTGAAGTTAGTCATCCCATCAATCTTGCGGCGTCAGATCTCATGGAATGATTGCTCGCACGTCAAACGCTGACACATGCAATCCACTTAGAAAAGTGGCCGAAAAATAGAATGATCAAATGGAAAATCTGAATGCACCATCATATTTGTGGCGTCGAATAGTGCAAAATCAACTGTCAAATTTCTAAATTTTGAGAAAATGAAAATATGGGGCTCAAGGAATCTTTTAGATTCCCCCTAGATTCCTCAAAGATGTCCTCCTCTGGGTCCTCTGCAAATCAGCTGCTCATATTAGGAAATTGATTACACCATCGGGTTCGTGTATATGAGAGGTGTAAGATCAACATAAAATTTGTCCAATTTGGACACGCAAAAATTTCACCCTCTTGGAAATTTTGCTCAATCATGGTTCCACTTGCAATAAATTAATTAAAAAATATCGTCTCGTTTTCCATGCCCGCTCCTGGTTCCTCCATGCTTGGGCGCATTGGTGAAATGAAGATTTATAGAAGTTTTCGTGGCAGATTAAACAACAATGTGTTTAGGTGGATTGGTGAAGGATTCGAGTTAGAAGGAGGAGGTCGGGTGGTCAAATCCCGACCCCTCCACATTTAAACGCATTTTGTTATTTGAAAAACCGTAAGATTTTTTTTGGGGGGAGGGGGGTCGGTCTGCATTGGGTGGCCCGCCCCATACATCCCATAACACATATTAAATGGTGTTGTTTTGTTTGGGCGTATTAAAAATAGTGCGACAATTTTTAATTAAATGGGGAATGTTGGTTGGTGTATGGTGGTTGTACATGGTTCAATGTGGGGTATTATATGAGGTCGTCGTGTGGGCGGGTTCGATCCTCCTGCCGACTGTGTGTTCAAATCCCACCAGCCCCTCCATATTAATATGATGGCATATGGTAAGGTGTGGGGTGGTGGGGTGGTGGCCCACCACCTCCCTTTATATGCCACAAATTAAATAGGCCACAAATTCGCCCGGAATTTGGTCGGATTCTGTTGGCTAGAAAACTTCCAAATTATGTCTCCATTAAGCTTGCCCAGTCAGCGAAAGTCAACCAAAAATTTGACTAGCTCGTTCTCCCTCATACGAGCTCGGATTGACGAATCGTTCACACCACTGCGATCAGGACAATGAGATCGACACCGTGGTCTTGGTTTGAAAGCATTCTGATCAAATTGATTTTTGAGTTTCCATAAGCCCTCTTTGTCCTGCGTGTGTCCTTGGAGCCACCTGGATCACCTGTCCATCTTCAATCAATTTGTTCCTGAAAACCCATTTAGTCTCAATGACATTTTTATCTTTTGGTCATGGAATTAATTCCCTAATGTTATTCTTCTCGATTTGATCCAATTCTTCATTTATTGCTGCTATCCAATGTTCATTCTGGCTGGCTTCCTCAAAACTACTACGCTCAAAGGTTGCTAGAAAAGCAATGTGAGCTTATTGTGATGAACGAAGATGTCGACATTTTCTTGTTCCAATTCCTTCATTTATGTCACCAATGATTTGATTTGATGGATGGTTCTTTTGAATCCATTCTTTTGTTCTCTTTGGAGGAGCTTCTTGTTGTTGTTCCTGTATATCTTGTTGATCATTATTTACTTCTTCCTGGTTTACAGTTGCTTCTTGTTCTAGAATTTTCTCTGTACCTTTTTCACCCTCCGTCTCATGTTTCAAAGATTCTAGATCCTCATCATTATTTGTTAGAACACTATCTTCGTCAAATGTAACATTTATGCTCTCCACTATCTGTTTTCGTCTTAGATTATAGCATTTATAGGCCTTTCTTTTGCGCGAGTAACCAATAAATATACCTTCATAAACACGTGATTCAAACTTACCCAAATTTTGATCTTCTCTTTTGATATAACATTTGCTTCCAAAGATTCTGAAATATTTTACAAGAGTCAGTTTTCCTTTACATAATTCATATGGGGTCTTATTGCAATTATTTATGAGAAGACTTATGTTGATAATAAAGACTGTCGTATCAATTGCTTGAACCCATAATTTTTCATCCAATTTTGAGTCATTCAGCATTGTTCTACCCATTTCCTATACGGTTTTGTTCTTTCTTTCAGCAACTCCATTTTGCTGAGGTGTTCATGCTGTTGAAAAATGTCTTCTTATTCCATTTTCATCACAATATTTGTTGAAATAATTTGGAAGTGAATTCTCCGTCATTATTTGATCTTGGAAATTTTATTTTAAAATCAGTTTCATTTTCGACCAACTCCTTGTAGATCTTAAAGCACTCAAATGCTTTAGATTTATTCTTTAGGAAACTGACGGTTGTCATCCTAGTATAGTCATCTATCATTAACATGAAATATAATTCTCCATCTAAGCCTTTTGTTCCCATAGGACAACATAGATCAGTGTGTATCAATTCCAATGGATGTGATGCAAAGTGTTGTTTTGTTTTAAATCCGCATTTTGTTTGCTTGCCGTGCTAACAAGCCTCACATAGTGTGTTGGAAGGTTTTGAGATTTTTGGCATTTCTCGTACTGCTTCCTTTTTGCTTATCCAGACAAGATTGTCAAAGTACCCATTCGTTTGTGCCATAACCAGCTTTCATCTTCTTTATCTAGTAGACACGCTTTATTCTCTTCGTCCAGAACATATATGTCGTTTGGAGCTCGACTTGTTGTAGCCACAATTTTACCATACCCGCCTTTCCCGATTTCACATTTTGTGGAGTTGAATAGCATTGTGTGTCCTTGATCACACATTTGTCCAACACTAAGCATATTGTGATTCACGTTTTCAACCAATAGAACATTCTTGGCTAGAGAATCTTTTCTTCCGAGACTGATGGTACCTGATCCTATAACATTTGAAGATCCATCATTTCCAAAGGACACGGTTCCATCCTTCTTCTCTTTGAGAGATACAAATTTATTTCTATCTCCAGCCATATGCATTGAGCAATCGCTATCAACATACCACAAATGTTTGTTGTTTTGAGCCCTGAGAGCAAGAGCACAATTATTAGTGTTCTTCTTCTTCCATGTTCGTTTGTTCTATGGCTTTGAAGATTCTTCTGGAGGATTTTCAAGTCTACAGTCTTTGGCTATGTGTCCAAAGTTTTGACATTTGTAACATTCAATTACTTCTTAAATGTTCAAATCTATTGATGTTTTGTTGAGCCCTGGGAGGTTCATATTTGACAGATCTCCTGGAATTGTATCGGTTCCTAGGGTACGTGCAACATTCTACAACTTTATGACCAAATTTTCCACATGAATAACGGTATCCATGAAAAAGATGTTGGTACATGGATGGAAATATTCGTCAGGGAATTGTCTTCCAAGGTTGTTCTTGTGAATCTTGTTCAATGAAGTCTACGTGCCTGCCAGATCTCATAGGTTCATTGTATTTTGTTGTTGAAGGTCCTACCTCTTCTTCTTTGTAACAAGGCCAATTCTGTCATTGTAAGATCGTTGATTGTTGATGAGTTCTTCCAACGCTCTTGAGCTTTTGCCATAGTTTTGGACAGTTTTTCCCTTATTCACTTCCTTACGCACCGAGACTACTTCGGCTTCTAATGCTTCCCTTCTCGGTTGCTTTCTTCCAACTTCTCTTGAACTGACTCTTCAATAAATTTGTGTTCTTCAACTTCAATTTTGAGACCTTGCACTTGTTCTTCAAGAGTATTGGAACGGATCTTCTCAGCCTTGAGCTCTTTTATAAGCTTTATTGCCTCCTTAGAAAATTCTTCTATGGTCAACCCTTCTTCTTCATTGTTTGATACCTCTTGTTTATTGTGCTTGGCCATAAACAATACTCTCTCATTGGCTTCTTCTTCACTGTCACTGTCTTCATCGGATGATGAGCTATCTTCTTTAGAGAGAAAGTTCCTTTTGAATCCTTTCTTCTTGCCTTGCTTATTGAATTTCTTAAATCCTTTCTTTCCTTTTGTGTTTCCATCAGTTATGTTCAGACATTTTGCTGCGAAATGCCCAACCTCACCACCACCAAAACATATCAATGGAAGTTTACCTTTGAATTTTCCTTTACCAATTTTTAGTTTTCTCGTAAAGTAAGCATATTCTCCATCTGAAAAACCTTCTTCACCATCTTCCTTTTCTTCACACTTGCAGGTGCAGGTGCAGGTCTTTGCTTTGAAGGTTGTTTGTCCTTATTGGTTTTCTTAGATGCAGCGAATGCAATTTCTAGATGTGAAGTACCCTCTTCTTCATCAAGTCTCATTTCATATGCTATGAGAACTCCATGTAATTCATCTTTGCTGAGTTTGTTTAGATTTGCATTGTATTCTAAGACCGATACCTTTAGGTTGAATCTTCCTGGTAACGTTCTAAGAATCTTTCGTTTAATAGTCTTCTCATCAACAGGCTCTCCCAATCCTTCCAAAGTGTTGGTTATTTCGTCAACGTGTTGGAAGTATGCAGCAATGTTGTCATCTTCTTTCATTCTGAGTTGCTCAAATTTTGCTTTGTAGATTTGAAACTTTGCTTCTTTGACATTTGAGTCACCTGCATATATATTCTCAAGCTTGTCCCATACATTTTTGGCAGTTTTACAACCCAACACCTTATGATAAGCAAATTCAATAAGTCCACTGATAATAATATTCTTTGATTTTGCATCATTTACCAAATTTTTCTTACCTTGTTCATCCACGGTTGGTTTAAAGCCATTTTGAACAGTGTCCCATACTTCGTAACCTTGTGCTAAGAGATAGACCTCCATTCTTCCTTTCTAGAGTGCATAATTATTTTCATTGAATAGAGGTACACCATTCTTGGTATGCTCCATGATCCCCTTCCAGTTGTTAAACTGTTATTGAAGGAACCTCGCTCCGATACCAATTGTTGGAAAATACTGTGAAGGGGGGTGAATCAGTATTCCTTAGCAATTAGCACTTTTAAATATTTTCAGAGCATTAGTTAATCTTCAATTATCATTAATGTTTATACAGTAACAACAGTGAATAAAATAACACATGAGGCACAAAAAATTTAGGTGGAAAACCCCCTCAGGATCAAAAACCACCGAACGCTTTTCTAATAATTCTTTAATCTTCAACTCCAATTGAAAAGAAAGCTCCAACTTCCTAGAATCTAGAAAAGCATTCTTCTCCAGCTCCCACTGGATGGACGCTCCAACGCCCGAGATTCTTCAGTAGTCAACTAAACGAATGCCCCAATGCCCAATGAGCTAAAACTCACCCTAGCACCACCCTACCACCCTGAAGTTTTCACAGGCTTGAACCTGTTGGTGACTTCATGCACCAACCTAGCACCACCCTACCACCCTATAGAAGAATAAAAGAAGAATGGACTCTCGTACCAGGGAAAATGGTCCACTTTATAATGATATAGAATGATGTAGAAGAAGAAGACAAACTAGACCATAACCCCAAATATGACACAACCACCTAATAATGATCCTAGACCTCCCGACATTGCCTCTTCAACTCTTGGCAGATAGACACTTGTACAACTTTTAGAAAGATGCTTTTACAATGATTGTATGCAGTGCTGCCCACTTGAAGACTTCATGTGGTGAAGTTCTTGCTGTTGTTCTGCACCTTGATTGCTACTTTTTTCAGGTTACCCTTTCTCATTCTTCAAAACATTAGATTATGCATTGAGTCTTATCTTGATGAATATATAATACCTGCAAAAAGTCTTCAAGGAAATACCCATGACATGATAATAGCAAAACTTACCTCATCTTGCAGAGCATATGTCAGTGCTAAACAAGAACAAGAAATTAGAATACAAGGAACCTAATGCAATTAAGAGATGAACATGCATATATAGAAGATACTTACCTGTATCTTACCTCTGATGTGCCTTGCTCTTTGTTGTCCTAGAAAGTCTGGTCCTTTGCACCCCTTGACAACACTCGATCTAGTTTTTCTTGCCTTTTAGGAGCACGACATTTAATCTGATGTATCTCTTTGATTTCATATCCCCAACATGTGATCTTCGGTCTTGTAGAAGCCCTCTGAGTCTTCTTTCCAATGCCATAGGTTTGACCCGATTTAGACTTTTCAAGGAAAAGTTATGCCCAATCTCTCACAATGACCTAATTATGAACTAGTTCAATAGAGCGAACTTGTATGATGTTCCACGTCCACTGTTTCCTTCTTCAGCTTTAAAATTGATACACAAAAAACTACAGTCCATGAATTATCCTCCACTTTTAACATAATTCCAATCCTCTTCTCAGAGAGAGAGTTATGACAATTTTCCCAAGGTCACTTCTTTGAGATGAAATTCGATGACCTCCAAAAACCCTAACTTCCACAAATAATATCTCCGAAAATATGGTGAACCAAGATCTGAAATTTGGTCACGACGTTCATCAAGATTGCGAATCAAATGGGTTTTAATTTCAAAATCTAAGACTTCGTAGAAATGAAGTTATAGCGAAAATTCCACGATCACTACATTTGGAGGATATATGAGAATTATTTTTATAGAGTTGAGAGGGGCTTGTAAAGAGAATGTGGGAGGGACTTTCGGAGCTTTTTTTTTTTTTAAATCTTTAGATTGGCTCTTAATTTTTTTTTTTTCCAAAGGAAAAAACGGTAACCTTTTATTAAAGAATTAATGAAAAGTTACACTTGTTGCTGCAATGAAGCATTCCGTGAACTGCCACATGGGCTCGAGTAGTTACACACAGTTAGTAGACTAACGTGCAAGAAGAAGAGAGAAGAGGAGAGAGAGAAAAGAAAAGGGGGAAAAAAACTGAATTCCGGCAGTGAGTAAAACTCACGCTTCAAGTTTTTCTCCCCTTTTTCTTTTCGACCTTACGCCACTCTCCTTGAGTGGGTTCGGTCGAAGCTATAACTAATTGTGTTTCTACATTCTGTGGGCCTGTTTCTTTGTTTGAGTCTGAAGTGTCTGAGTGATGATGCTGTTTGTTGCCTCCCATGTTTTGATCCATGCTTGTCATCTCTGCCCGCTTTTGGTGGGTCTCTGCCTGTTGTGGAGCCTTGTTGTCTGATATGATTTCCTTCTGATTCCCTGTTTCCGCTTCCTCTATGATGGTATCATCCTCTTCTGTTTCTGATTCTTCAACTTTTGGTGTCGAAGAGGCTTCCTTTTCCGCGGCTTTCTTCTTTGCAACATCATCTATGTTCTGCCATCCTTTGGGCTTCCTTTGTTGTGGCTTGTTCTTGTTGAGGCTTTTGCATGCATTATACAGATGACCTGTTTGTTGACATCCCCTGCATCTGAAGGCTGTATTCTCATAGTCCAAAGGTTGTTTCCACTGTGAGTTGTTAAAGTTCAGAATGATGCTTTCAGGTAAACCTTGGCTAAGATCTACCTCGACACATATTCTAGCAAAAGTAAAGATTCCTTTTATGTGTCTCTCTGTATCGATCTTTAACGTTCTTCCAAGGGTATTCCCTATGACTATTAAGGCCTTGGAGTGCCAGAAATGTATCGGAAGATTATGCAGCCTTACCCATACTGGCATCCTTGATACCACCATAGTATTGGCATCGAACTCCGGGAACCATGGGGTAACAAACAGTCCTGCATTGCCCCAAAACCATGGCCCTTCGTTGAGAATTTTTTCCCTTTCTTCTTCTACAAGGAAAGTTACTATGAAGAAACCCTTAGAGCATAGGTGGATTTGGCAGTTTTTTGTCCAGACTGTGTGAATCCATTGGTACAGTGCATCGGTCCTAGACCAGAAACTGTTAAATCTACAGATAACAACATTTTTTTTTAGATCTGAGAATATATACTTTACTTCTGGTAAATCCAGAGAGATAGAGGGACTCTCTGGCACTTGATCCACGATATACTGCCCTGTAGGTACTTTTACATCTGTAGATTCTTTCCCCTTTGCAGGCTCTTTCCCTTTGGCTGCATCGCGGTATGTGCCTGTAGGTTTTGAGGTAGATCCCTTAGATCCACCTCGCAATCGGTAATTGAGTATGATAGTTGAGTCCTTTGCAACCCTGTAATGCTGGAGTGTGTATTGATCCTGCATGCAAACCCCTGAAAATAAAAGGATTTGTAAAACAATTGGAATTCCGAATTTGTCCTGGATCTCTTTTTTTAACTCCAGAATACTCATCCGTTCCCAGATCTGCATACAAAAGTGTCTGCCTTCTGTTGATCTGATGAAGATTTGCTTCAGATCCGTGTCTACCTTGATCAGATCCCGTTTTTCGGAATTGTTTTCTGGATCTGGCGAAAACCCATTTTGCTTCTGCCTGGATCTGGTCAGATCTGATAGATCCGCCCCGGTTTTACAGTGTTTGGCCCGATCTGGTGTGCCATTTCCCAGCTCGGGGCCCCTGTTGGAGCTATCGCTCATTTGCATGTCATGGTCTTCAAGCCCTCTGTTGAAAAGCCGCGACAAGTTGGTAAGAGCCCAGATCTGCGCTGCAGAGAGCGTAGGAACCTCCAAGCACCGCGAAACCAGGCCCCTACTCCCACCCCATGCTTGATCTAAGGCTCTGCCATTAAAAATCCGCCCTAGTTCGGCAGATCGAGACCACGGCGTACCAAAACGGGGCTTGGGGACTGGCATACGCTTCTTTTCTCCATATTCGCAGGCATATTTGCCATGCCTGTGCAAAACGCTCACGTATGAGGACGTAGCAATACGAACCAGGATAAGGGCCGTTTGTTTTGGAGTAAAAATCTCCAGATAAAAGATTTCTGGTGCCGCCCTGAGGTGATCTACCTGCACCCTGAAAGAGGAGAAGCACACCGACCGCAGTTTGTTGAGGTTCGAATCATAAGAAACCTTATCATCAGCAAATCCGACCCAGGACCAAAAAGAGACAGTGAACTCAGAGCATCCAGCGTCCAGGCATCTGGCCGATCCAAGGCAGATCGAATCTTTTGGGGCCGCAGCGACGCAGAAACTACCTTCTGAAACCCTAGGTTCATGAGACGCCTCCATCGCTCCTTGACTCAAAATAGAGTAAGTTGTCAAGTCAAAATTCCCTTGAAAGATCAGGCTAGCCCCTGTTGTTACTTGGGTTGACATCAATGACAACCTCAAATCATCTTTAGATCAACAATCTCCCCCTTTGGCATTGATGGCAACACAAGTACTCCCCCTGCGATCAAGGCACCTCTTCCTACTGCCTTCTCTCCCCCTTTGACATCAATGGCAAAGGGTAACTCCCCCTAATACACAACCATCCCGCAGACCTATACAATCTTCCACTCCCCCTTTATTTTTTGAATAAGGAAAATCTAATGAGAACTTGAGAGAATCCCAAGCTTCTAGCGAAGATATTCAAATGCTTCACGAGGTAAAGGTTTAGTGAATATATCAGCTATTTGTTCTTTTGTAACAACATATTCAAGTTTGATATTCTTTTTAGTGACTTGTTCCCTAACAAAATGATATCTTATCGGAATGCGTTTTTTTTAATGTATGACAAGATTCTTGGAGATGTTGATGGCACTAGTGTTATCACAGAAGATGGGAATAGACTCACTAAATTGTACTTGAAGATCTTGCAAAGTTTGTTTCATCCAAAGGACTTGAGTACAACAAGCTATCACTGCAATGTATTCTGCTTCCGCTGTAGATAACGAGATTGAGGTTTGCTTTTTGCTCAACCATGATACGAGACAACCACCTAGATAGAATGTTGCTCCACTAGTACTCTTACGATCATCAATGCTTCCTGCCCAATTTGCATCTATAAAGGCTTGAATAATGAGATTGTTTCCCTTGGGATACCACAAGCCATATTCTGTTGTGCCCTTTAGATATCGAAGAATTCTTTTGACGGCAATAATATGTGATTCTTTTGGTGCTGCTTGGAATCTTGCTACTTGTCCAACTGCTTGCATAACATATGGTCGGGAGGCTGTTACATATAGAAGACTACCAATCATAGATCTGTACAACCTCTGATCCACATCCTTAGATGAGTCGTCTATGCTCAATTTGCAACCTGTTACCATTAGAGTAAGGACAAGTTTGCAATCTTCCATTTTGAATTTCTTGAGCATTTCCTTGATGTACTTGGCTTGACATATAAATATTCCTTTCTCTCGCTGAGATATTTGAAGCCCTAAGAAGTATGTCAACTCACCAAGTAAAGACAACTCGAACTCACTTTTCATCTTTGTAGGAAAGTTCTTACTTAGTCGATCATCATTGCTACCAAAGATTATATCATCCACATATACCTCAACGATTGTTAAATTATCCTTATCTATTTAAATGTAAAGATTGCTATCAGCAGTACCTTTCTTGAAACCTTGTTGATGTAGATATCCGTCAAGATGAGCATACCATGCTCTGGAAGCCTGCTTGAGACCATACAGAGCCTTCTTTAACCTACAAACATAGTCTTCTTTTTCTGATAGTAGAAAACTTTTAGTTTATTCGATGTAAACTTCTTATTCTATTTCTCCATTAAGAAATGTTGACTTAACATCCATTTGGTAGACTTTTATTTTTCTTGAACATGCATAGGCGAGAACATCTGTATGGCTTCCATTATGGCAGTTGGTGCAAATGTTTCATCGAAATCAATTCCTTCCACGTGTGCATAGCCTTTGCAAACCGATCTTGCTTTGTTTATGGTAACCTATCCATCTTCATTCAATTTGTTCCTGAACACCCATTTAGTCCCAATGACATTTTTATCTTTTGGTCGTGGAACTAATTCCCAGGTGTTATTCTTCTCAATCTGATCCAATTCTTCATTCATACATGCTACCCAATGTTCATTCCGGCTGGCTTCCTCAAAACTACTAGGCTCAAAGTTTGCTAGAAAAGCAATGTGAGCTTGTTGTGATGAACGAAGTTGTCGACCTTTTCTTGTTCCAATTCCTTCATTTGTGTCACCAATGATTTGATTTGATGGATGGTTCTTTTGAATCCATTCTTTTGTTCTCTTTGGAGGAGATTCTTGTTGTTGTTCCTATATATCTTGTTGATCATTATTTACTTCTTCCTAGTTGAATTTTTCTTCTTGTTCTAGAATTTTCTCTATACCTTTTTCGCCCTCTGTCTCAAGTTTCAAAGATTCTAGATCCTCATCATTATTCGTTAGAACACTATCTTCGTCAAATGTAACATTTATGCTCTCCACTTTTATTTTTCGTCTTTGATTATAGCATTTATAGGCCTTTCTTTTGCGTGAGTAACCAACAAAGATACCTTCATCAACACGTGATTCAAACTTACCCACCTTTTGATCTTCTCTTTTGATATAACATTTGCTTCCAAAGTTTCTGAAATATTTTACATTAGCCGGTTTTCCTTTCCATAATTCATATGGTGTCTTATTGCAATTATTTCTAAGAAGACTTTTGCTAATAATGAAGATTGTCGTATCAATTACCTGAACCCAAATTTTTTCGTCCAATTTTGAGTCCTTCAACATTGTTCTACCCATTTCTTGTACGGTTCTATTCTTTCTTTCAGCAACTCCATTTTTCTGAGGTGTTCATGCTGTTGAAAATTGTCTTTTTATTCCATTTTCGTCACAGTATCACTGAAATAATTTGGAAGTGAATTATTCACCATTATCTGATCTTAAACACTTTATTTTTAAATCAGTTCCATTTTCTACCAACTCCTTGTAGATCTTAAAGCACTCAAATGCTTCAGATTTTTTCTTTAGGAAACTGACTAATGTCATCTTGGTATAGTCATCTATCATTAACATGAAATATGATTCTCCATCTAAGCCTTTTGCTCCCATAGGACCACATAGATTAGTATGTATCAATTCCAATGGATGTGATGCAAAGTGTTCTTTTGTTTTAAATCCGCATTTTGTTTTCTTGCCGTGCCGACAGGCCTCACATAGTGTGTTGGAAGGTTTTGAGATTTTCGACATTTCTCTTACTGCTTCCTTTTTGCTTATCCTGACAAGATTGTCAAAGTTTATGTGACCCATTCGTTTGTGCCATAACTAGCTTTCATCTTCTTTATCTAGTAGACATGCTTTAGTTACTTCATCTAGAACATATATGTCGTTTGGAGCTCAACTTGCTGTAGCCACAATTTTACCATACCTACCTTTCCTGATTTCACATTTTGTGGAGTTGAATAGCATTATGTGTCCTTGATCACACATAATAGAACATTCTTGGCTAGAGCATCTTTGCTTCCGAGACTGACGGTACCTGATCCTATAACATTTGAAGATCCATCATTTCCAAAGGACATGATTCCATCCTTCTTCTCTTTCAGATATACGAATTTCTTTCTATCTCCAGCCATATGCATTGAGCAATCGCTATCAACATACCACACATCCTTGTTGTTTTGAGCCTTGAGAGCGAGAGCACAATTATCAATGTTCTTCTTCTTCCATGTTCATTCGTTTGTTCTGTGGCTTCAAAGATTTTTCTAGAGGATTTTCAAGTCTCCAGTCTCTGGCTATGTGTCCAAAGTTTCGACATTTGTAACATTCAATATTACTTCTTAAATGTTCAAATCTATTGATGTTTTGTTGAGCCCTGGGTGGTTCATATTTGATAGATCTCTTGGAATTGTATTGGTTCCTAGGGTACGTGCAACATTCTACAGCTCTATGACCAAATTTTCCACATGAATAACAATAGCCATGAATAATATGTTGGTACCTAGATGGAAATCTTCACCGGGGAATTGTCTTCCAAGGCTATTCTTGCGAATCTTGTTCAATGAAGTCTACATGCATGTCAGATCTCATAGGTTCATTGTATTTTGTTGTAGAAGGTCCTACTTCTTCTTCTTTGTAATCGAGGCCATTTTTGTTGTTGTAAGATCATTGATTTTTGACGAGTTCTTCCAACGCCCTTGAGTTGTTGGCATAGTTTTGGACAATTTTTCCCTTCTTCACTTCCTTACGCAGCGAGACTACTTCGACCTCTAATGATTTTGGAGTAGATTGCAGGAGATCCGGGAGGTCATTCAACGAGCCGTCAGGTGCAGGGAAGAGCCAATACCTTAAGCTCCATTTTCATACTTTTTTTTCTTATTTTTGTCCATTTCTTGGATTTCATGGGGAGCTTTTGGCAAAAAAAAAATCGCCCTCAGTTGGCGCGATTTCTGGGCATGGAATAGCGCCGATCGGGGGTGGATAAAGCTGGCAATCGCGCCGTCGACGCCACTATTTTTAAAACAATGGCACCGACACTGTGAACAAAAAATTTACATGTTTTTTGCTCAATTTGACCGCTTGAATCCAAATTTCTTTGTCAAAAAATTATCATTGACTTGATTAAATGGTTTTTACAGGAAGAAAATCTTTGAAAATGGTGGATTGGAAAGAAGGAGAGCATGAGGATATTGATAATCAAGCAATGACTGATGCAAATTACTTGGAGGCTCTGAGGAACTGTGGGCTTCTCAAGTTCTTTCTCACACCAGGGATGCGGGCTCAACCTGAGCTGCTACAGTACCTGATTAGTCTCTGGGACATAAAGCAAGAAATTTTTATCATCAGTGACCAAGAGCTGGAGTTGGAGACTTTAGATATTTATTTCATCACAGGATTGTCTCAGAGAGGGGAACCAGTCAACCTACATGGGTCGAGATCGATTGGGGCAAGCGTGTCCATGTTACTTGTCGATCATTGCCCAGAAGCTCTCAAATCCAAGTGTGGCAAGATCGAGATTGCGACTATTCGAGATCTTGCATTAAAAGTGTTATGGTTCACCATCAACAGAGTGGCCAGGTCCCAAGCACCGCATGAGACTAACAAGTCTAAATTCCTGTATGCTATTGAGTGCACAACGCCCACTATTTTTAACTGGGCGGAATCTATGAAAATCAACATGAAGCGCCAATTATCAAAAGCTAAGGTGGGAAACCTGAAGCAGTTTTGCTTTGGGTTTGTGCTAGTGACCTTCTTCCTGGAGAGGGTGTCACTATTCCAATACCAGTTTACTGAGGTGGATCCGCCGATGCCACGAGACCCATGGATGGTCTGTTGGAGCGAGTTGATGCCCAGGGTTACGGGGGGCCAACAGATGTCCTACAAGCCCGCCTTCTTCTCATGGCTACGACGACAGCTGATCGTAGTGGAGGATTGGCCTTACAGCAGTACCAACTTCCGCAGAGATCCGGATATGCTGCTCCCAGAAGGGGAGGATTTTGATGATGGAGGTAAAAACAAACAATTTTTTAGTTTTTTGATGTTTTTACTATTTTTGAAATATATGTGTTCATGACACTTCGATTTTATGAATGCAGATGTTGGACCAGAACGCCTTGCCGGGATGTCCCTGATTGCCAGGCGCATCACTCGACAGTTTGATGTCGCTCCTTATCAGGAGGGGAGCGACAACGAGGAGGAGATTGCGCGAAATCTCGAGGGTTTGACCCATGGGATCCCAGAGTACGCTCGGATGGGTGATGTCCCACGCCAGTACCAGAGGCATACGGTGGGGGTGTTAGATCGGATCCGCTGACTGTTGACTCACGTAGTTCGAGCAGTTACATGCTATCATGAGCATCATGTTGTTGATTGCATAGGTCTAGCATTCCATATTTTTTGAGGCCTACGAGCCACGGATGTATAATGCCGGCGTGCCATCGACGTATTTCAAACACACATATTATTTTTTGAGGTTTTGATGTATGACAAACATTATTGACACACACACACGCACATATATATATATATATATATATATATATATATATATATATATATATATAACTATATATATGCTATATTTTCCTGCTTACTATGATACAAATGATTTGTTTTTTATTTTTACATGTTTCGCAAATGTCTATCCAACACATAATTAGCTAATGCATCTGTCAATGTATTCATACGTTTAGGAATATGATGATATGTAATGTAATCAAAATTCTCTCTAATAGACGAATACGTAGATACATTCTCAATATCTGAGGGTTTCTAACAGAATATTGCTTGTGGAGTTGAAGAACGACAAGCTATGAATCAAGGTTGACGACCAAATCCCAAATGCCAAGAGTGATAGCTTCTGACAACAATTCGATAATTGTGCTATACTCAGCGATGTTATTAGTTGTTTGACCTAGACAAATCCCTTGAAGATCAATTAACTCACCATGGGGGTCATAAATGGCCCATGCTGCGGATGATAAGTTCTGAGTACTTTGGCAAGCACCATCAGCGAAACCGATGTGAGGAGACATCGACATCTGCAAAGCAGGAAAAAACATAATAAGCAGAAAACCTGCTTGTAAAACAATACATCAAACCACACTGCACAAAAATGAATGACACACTTATTGTACAAAAGCAACCATGCAATATGACCTAAGCATAGTACTTTTTGAGATAAAGCCCATTACGGGGCTTGTCTAGGGGATTGCCCTCATAATCAATAAGCTCATAGGCCCCTTTTTGTAACACGCGTTTAACAATGTAGGGCCCATGCCACATGGGTTTGAACTTGCCTACCCTCACCTTATCATTAGCCTGATCATACAGAAGGACGAAATTGCCTTCGGAAAAAGCTCGAGGAGAAACAGACTGATCAAAATGGGATTTGACCCATTTTTTCTGTGCTTCGATAACCAAAGCAGCAAGACGATGGGTCTTGTCCAGTCATTCTAAATACAAGAGATGCTCTTCCTGAGGTGAGGTCTCGGGGAGAAGTTCGACAGCCAGCTTGAGGGATGGAATTTCACATTCAATTGGTAAAGTTGCTTCTAGACCGTAGACTAGCTAGAATGGTGTAAATCCAGTTGCATCCTTGGTCAAGGTTCGGTAAGCCCACAAAGCTGAAAAGAGCATGAGATGCCAATTTGACTTGTGCATCCCAATGGTGCGCTGAAGCATTGTAACCAAGACTTTGTTCACAGCTTCAACTTGGCCATTGGCCTGAGGGTAATACGCGGTTGATCCATCATGGCATAAACCCAACGTAGAAGTCAGCTCAGCCATCATGTAATCTCAAAAGTGGGAGCCATGGTCGGTGATAATGGCCTGAGGCACTCCAAACCTAGAAATAACATGATTGAATAGAAATTGAGCCATCGTTTTACCGTCTTCAGAGTATGTAGGCATTGCTTCACCCCATTTGGTGAAATAATCCATAGCAACGATAATATAGCCATGCCCCCCGGCTGAACAAGGGTTATATGTCATATAGTTGATGCCCCATTTGGCAAAAGGACCAATTGTAATAATGGAGTGTAGGTGAGCAGGTGGGGCTCTCATTTTTCACTGGTAAATTTGGCACTCATGGCATTTGCGAACAACAAGGATGCAATCCTTGAAGATGGAGAGCCAGAAGTAACCAGCGCGAAGTATTTTTTGAGCAGTAGCATATCCAGACATATTTCTACCGCATGCCCCAGAATGGAAGTCATTTAAAACTCTCTCAGCCTCCTCGAGAGTAAGACATCGACGAAGAACTCAATCGACACCGACACCGTATAAAGTATCTCCAATAATACGGTAGAGTTGGGAATCATGTCGAATGAGTCGGCGATCATCCTTAGTCAACACAGACTCGAAGGTGAATGTCTAGAGATATACACGATGATATCACCGTAGCATGGGTCGAGGGTGCTAATCGAGAAAAAGAGTCTTGTCCGGAAGTTGTTGTGCCAGCAGGAAGAGATGCAGAAGGAAGGGAGCAAATCAATTCAACAAAAACCAGTGATTTCTTATATTTGGTAGTCGTGAACACCAAATCGAACTCTTGCAGGATGACAATCCATTTAGAATACTTGCCCCCCAACAACTGACGAGTCAGGATGTAGGTCATGGGGTTGCATTCAAAAATCATAGTGGTAGTGCGTAGGAGAATGTAGTGTCGAAAGCGTTGAACAACCTAGACGGCAGCCAAAGCCAACTTCTTGACATGAGCATAACACGTATCGATGTCGAGGAGATTGCGACTGAGGTAGTAAATAACATGTTCATTGCCTTCGTCATTGTCTTGTACCAACACCATGGCGATGGTGCTAGAGGCTGCAACGAGATAAAGGAAGTAATCTCGATGATAATTCGGGGGATGTAACAAAGGAGCTTTTATGAGAACAACCTTGAGGTCATCGAAAGACTTTTGGGAAATTTCATCCCAAACAAAGGGTGTTCCTTTCTTGAGCAACTAGGTGAACCTTGAAGCCAGCTCAACATAATTTGGTACAAAACAATGGAGGAAATTTGCTTTTCCCTGCAGACTTTGCAGTTGGTGCAACGAAGATGGAGGGGGTAAATTAACTATGGCCTCGACTTTAAGAGGATCAAGGCGAATGCCTGCCTTAGAGACAATAAATCCAAGGAGTCGTCCGGATTCGATGCAGAAGACACACTTATGTGGATTGAGCCAAATGTTGTAGTGTTGACAGCGAAGAAAAATTTGTCGGAGATGATCAGGGTGATCGCGACACTTACAAGAATGAGCAGGAAGGTCATCCAAGTAAGGTTGAATGATGTTGCAGATTTCGTGGAACGCATAAGACATCGCTCTCTGAAATGTAGCCCCAGCATTTTTAAGGCCAAAGGGAAGCTTTTTGTATGCGAAATTACCCCACGGACAGATGAAGGTTGTCTTATCTTGATCAGTCGATGTAATGTTGATCTGGTTGTAGCCAAAAAAACCATCCATGAAAGAAAATAATTCACTCCCAGCACATTCATCAATGATTTGATCAATGAAGGGAGTGGGGTAGTTATCCTTTGGATAGGCGTGATTGAGATCATGGTAATCAACGCAAATGCGGATCGTGCCTTGCTTCTTTGTCACTGGTACAATGTTCGACACCCAATCTGTAAGAGGGATTGGATAAATGAATCTAGCTTTGAGAAGTTTTTCAACTTCACCCTTGATGGCGACCGCTTTTCTAGGGTGCACTGGGCAGAGCCGTTGGCGAATGGGCTTCGCATGAGGATAAGTTAGTATTTCGTGCACGACTATACTTGGGTCAATGTTGGGCATTTCTTCATATGACCATGCAAAAACATCCCGAAACTCTTGGAACAGATGAGTATAGAGCTTGATCTCTTCTGGAGAACAAGTTACCCCAATATGGATATTTTCAACAACACCAGGCTTGATAGAAATATCAATTGGCATCGTTTGGGTAATATTACCCATGTTCCCTTCCGACCAAACTTCATGAGTCATGATCAGTGTCTGAAGTGGTAGGGAAGGGAACCGAGAAGAGAACTCCTCGAGATAAGTAGACAGGACCACCGAGCTAGGCAATTGTTCCAAGGTACTTCTTCTAGAGACATTACTTCCATGATACTCCCTTCAAAAAGAAAATTCTCGACTAAGGGACCGGAAGACTCTGAAGCACCAAGCCACAGTGATTGAGAATACGCATCAAGAGAGGTTTTCGAAACAAGATAATCAAAGGACATCGTAGGCGAAGCCGAAACAATTTCCATGTAATTAATTTTGGCGGGACTTAATGGCATTACCTCGCCCCATGTGTCAACAAGATCTGGAGAAGGAATGACCCAAGGATCAGACTTGACTAAAATCATGTTAAGAGAGGCAACACGAGGAGGTGGGAGCGGAAAGATACCCATCAGGGTAAGATCTTTAAAGAGTCTTGCCCCCACACTCTCATAAGGAGCACCAGTGTGCTTGACATACGGAACATTGCCATCCGAGGAGGAAGAGGCAAAGAAGGACAGTGGGTCAATCGTGACTATTTTCCTTGATGGGGAAAATGAATCACGTGGAATAAGGAGGAGGCTACAGCATGCATGGCATGGGTCCAACTCTGTCCCGGTAGAAGATTGTAAATGACATTAGCGTCAACGATATCTACCTTGATGTGCACTATCTTGCCCTCCAAAGTAATGGCAAGGTTGGGTAAGACACTGAATGGTCATGAATCGCGCCCATCAAAAGCTTCCAAAGTGTTAGGGGACTGGTTCAAAGTAGGAGAACCAATTGCCTTCCAACAAGCAACATACATGATGCAGGTGGAAGCACCTTCATCAATGACGGTTTTGTGAATGGTTTTCTCATTGATGATGACCTGAATGAGAAAGGAAATCTGATGAGGAAGACGTGGAACATGGTTTTCTAGATCAAAACATATAAGACTGGAATCAGCAGGATCAATACCCCCAATAGCCGACAATAATGATTTCCGTTGAGACGGACAGCTTTGAAGTACCTCGAGGGTAGACATAGCTGATGGCGCTTGAGCCAAATCCTCAACAATATTATAGTGTTGAGCGGTGCGAGCGTTGGGATTGTACGAGGACTTTCGCAGCACACCTCGAGAAGGTGGTCGAACGACGGAATCAGGGTTAGGTCACTCTATATGAAGAGGACTAGAACTTGACGGGGCAGAAGAAGAAGGGGCAACTTCTTTTTCTTTCCTTGCTGTCGGGGTAGGAGTTTGATAATCTTTTGATCTAGTAGCCACATTAATGGGCATACTCATCATAAACACTTGTGAACTTGAGGAAGCAGATGATTGAGGTTGGTCTACCATTTGGGTCTGCTGGGACAGAAATGGCTCTTTTAGGACAGCTGGGGTCCCTTTGAGCAAACGACTAACTTCGGATTGCCTGGGACAATCCTTAGTATAGTGGTCCTCTTCATAGATGAGGCACGAATATTTAGGCTTCCATTGGGAAGCATCACCAACAAACGACTTAGGAGGACCCTGTTTTGGGGCATCGGCTTTAGCTTTGCCTTTGCCTTTCTTCTTACCTTTCGAGGATTTGTCCATTGCGGTAGACTGAACAACGTGGACCTTTGAGGTTTTACCAGGGCCAAGTGGATTCTGAGAGGGACTATTGGAAGCAGTGTTTGAGGCCGACTTCTGTTTGGAAAAAGATTTTGCTGGGGCCTCAAAGACTAAACCAATTATTCCATCAACAGGAGGTGTAGCTTGTGACTTCGATGCCATTGGGTCGGATGATGGCCTCAGAGCATCGGGTAATAACTCATACAAAGTGCCAGACTAAGAGTAAATGAGATCTAAGTACTGGGCACGAGCAATGGCTTGCTCCTCCGTGACGCACCCACCCATAGCGATATCACGAGCAATTGGAGCGATGAATGATTCGGTGAACCAATCCATTACCCCCTAAATAGGACACCCTACCATACCAATCTCCTTGACAGTCGAGCAAAAAAAAGTCAACAACCATCACGGGATGTTGGCTGAGCCAACATCCCGTGATGGTTGTTGACCTTTTTTTTGCTCGACTGTCAAGGAGATTGGTATGGTAGGGTGTCCTATTTAGGGGGTAATGGATTTTTTTACCTCTGGAGACATATTGGTACATATTACCAATATAGATAGTGAGTTACGTACATTTGATCCCGATTCTGTCGTGAATGTACGACCCTCAAGTTAGTTATAGTAACTTGTTGGTCAATGAACAAATGGATTTATTGATCTCTCATATCAACTCAAACGTCAGTAATGTTCAGAATGCAAAGGTGGACCATTCATTTCAACTTCAGTAACTAATCAACAATCTCGAATTTGATTAGGCGATGCCTACGTCTCCATTCGATCGGAGATGTGGGTCGTAGTGTTTTGCTTGAGCAATGTAAGCAAATAGGTGTCGGTTTCATAGTTAACCGGCAATTGCAAATGAGTGAGGAAAGCCATGGATAAAGAGTTGAAGTCATAATAAGTACTTTGAGGGAGCTCAATGTACCTCTTGGCTACAGCACTTGTGAGAGTTCGTTGAAAAAGACGGATACGAATAGAATCGTCAACGTAAGAATTCAAAGAGCACCAGAGGTGATATGTCATCACATGGGCTTGAGGATCTTCTTTTGCTTTCCCATCGAACTTTGGACAATCACTCGGGATCTTGGATGGGACTGGAGGCCAGTAGGGTGAATGAAGAATTGGATCATTCGTGAGTTGAGACACATCTGGAAACTCTAGTGTAGCCAAGAACGACAATTGAGTATTTAAAGGCATTGGAGGTCGATAAGTGGGTCCAACCGAAGGAGCCCATCCCTGTTGGTAAGGATTTTGTCCCTATAGTGAAGGGTTCTTTCCATAGGGCATTCGATTTTGCCCCCACTGTAGGTTACCTTGCCCATGGCGTGGATTTTGACCTTGAAAGCCTTGAATTTGTACAACCATAGGTTGTTGATAAGCAACTTATGGGTTAAAAGGCTATTGAGCCTGTTGACCTTAGACATGTGGGTTTTGCACCTGTTGTCCATGGGCATACGGGTTTTGCACTTGTTGTCCATGGGCATATGGGTTTTGAACCTGTTGGCCCTGGACATAAGGATTTTGGACTTGCTATCCTTGGACAAGAGGATTTTGAACCTGTTGCCCTTGGACATGAGGATTTGGGGCCTGCTGCTGTAGGACTTGACCTTGACCTTGTCCTTGCAAAGGTTGACCCTGTTGATATGTATATAAGGGTTGTTGCTGCCCGGGTTGGCCTTGCTGCTACGAGGGCTGACCTTGCGGCTGCAAAAGCTGTCCCTGCGGCTGCAGAGGTTGGCCTTACGAAGACATAGGTTGGGAGGTTTGTTGAACATACTGCATTTGCGGCTGCATGGTTTGCTACAACTGCTATGAGGGTTGCCCCTACGACTGTTGCAGTGGTCCCTGCTACTGCATGGATGGCCCTTGCTGCAATGAAGGTTGCCCTTGTTGCTGCAGAGGTTTTCCTTGCTGCTGCAAGGGTACTTGGACAGTTCCTAAATTGAAACCATGAAAATTTCCGAACTGTATCTGGCCATAGCCACTGGGAACGATGGTCAGACCAGGCTGAATATATTGCCCAGGCTGAAGGACGTAAGGTGGAATTACCATTCCTTGGGAAACATATGGAACATAAGGAGTTTGGTACTGAACCTAAGCCTCGTAAGGCTACTGATACTGGAAATTGTTTGACCGAAACAGACCAACGATATTTTGGACATGTTGGTACTGGACTTTGCTTGATCCGGCAGGACCAGCAGGGTTTTGAATAACACCAGAAGAAGGCTAGTTCACCCCAACCGTGTGAGCATGCGAGCTACTCACATTAGTTGTGCCCGACACCATAGAGACATTTAGATTTTGCCCCCCAGGTGGTGGCACAGCTTGTTCACTTACCGGAGGGACCAAAGGGTTAACATAGGCAGAACTCGAGACCATCAGTTGCACTAGACGGGTGATTTGGACTGACGAGACAAGAGGGTTCGGAACGGTGGGCTGCACCGGGACTGAAGTAACTGCAGAAATCAGTGTCTATTTGGGGGGTTGGATTCTGAATGAATGGAGCCATGGTAGGCATAGCACCAGACGCCCAAACAAGATTATGATAAATCGAAGAGGAACTAGTGTACCTGATACCAACTGTGCTAAAGTCACATAATTAGGAGGTAAGTTCCGATAAACACTGATGGGAATGCTTCCTGTGTAGGGAAAACCTTCCGGAGGAAACTAATATTCTTCCTCTTCGACAATGTGTGGAGTGGAAACCTCTGAGTGACCTGGAGAGGAGGCTGGAAATTCGCCTTCGAGTGCCATGGGTAGAAACAAGTGACAACAAACGACCGAAGATGTTCGAGGGGATAATTCCAAAGGAATATATGGCTGATCGTACGAATTGTACGCATGTTGCAGTCATATCACAACAGGGTCGAAGCTGACCATCAGGAGTCGGTTGACTCTCAGGAGTCTGGATAGGATTAGCTGGAGAGTCCATGCCAATATCAGAAAGTGACCCAGTATCTGAGGGAGATGGAGGACGAGATAACAAAGGTTGAATGCTCAGAACGATTCCAAGTTCAACACCTTGGTCCTCAAATAACTGCGGTAATTCAGGAAATGGCTCCTTAGATAATCTTTTAGACGGAGGAGAGGAATGGGAGCTAGGTGAACCGGACGATTCAGCCACGATGGCTTTGCTTCAAATAAGAGGAACAAAGAGATAAATTCCAAGGATTTAAATACACTTTAAAAGGAATACTTATGATTTTGTCTAGAAAAGACTAACAGGGATGTTATGAAATCATGGGAAACATTTTTTTTTTAAGACGCATAAACAAACTGGTGCTCTTTCATGTTTTAAGAGTCGAGAAAGAAGCAAAGGTGACTCTATCACTTTCGATTTGAATCAAGCTCAAAAGGGAAAGTGCTTGGATGATCTTTTAAGCTTAAGGAGTCAAAAAGATCAAATGACTACTTAGGATGTTTTGGGTAAAAACGATTACCAGGCAACCATGAACTGCAGAATACCTCCCAGCAAACCGAGAAGTACGAGCAGGAGATCTCCCCGAATGTTGTGTTCGGTGTATCACGTTTACAAGGTAGCAGACTCGGCTTCCTATGGATAAAGGATTGCAGCCTAGTGGGCTCTCCCTTTATATACTCGACGGTACGAGGAGCACAAATCCGTACTAGCGTTGTCTAGTGCCGAAGTGAACGACAGCTGCTAGGTTTAAATACACCGGAACACGTCTCTAGCCTAGACCTTCTAGATGTGATCGTTAGGTCTCAAATGCGCGTTAGGTTAATTGAGTTCATTTTAAAGTTTATCTTGAATTATGTCTCGGTTTTTTAGCCTTAGTGATGTGACTCAAAAAATCTTGTATGTAGCTAAATGAGACAAGACTCTTTCAATTCGATGAATTGTTTACACTAGAGAGGGTAGGAAACAAAATCAAATGTAAACAACCAAGCAACTGAAAATAAAATGATTTTTTCACTACTTTACTTTTTTAAAACAAAATAATGAAAAACGCTTCCCAATTCCTATTTTCCTAACAAGTGCACTTCAAGGAGTCCTTTAAAAGGTAAAGAGAATTATTTTTCTTTTCAAATGCAAATGCAACTCTAGTCTTCAATGATGCTAACTAACTTAACATATTGATGCAACAGAGTAGAATTGTGTACTCTTCATGAAATGACAAATTTTATTTTTTTTTGTAAAAAACTTCAATGAAATTTTTTTTCGAGACAATCAATCCTGAAATAGATGAAAAGACACAAAAAAACTTCTTCCAAACTAATGACGCAATGACTCTACCAAAAAAAAGACAAGCAACGTGATCTATGCCAGAAAAGAGACGTTTAAACAATCAAACGAAACTTTTCAAACTTGAATGATGGAGATCAAAGCAATAAGAGGACTACAAACAAAATGCAAGGAGTAAATTCACCAACAACTTGACTCATTGAGTTCACAATCAGCAGGATGGATGACAACCTAGATGTCCTAGAGCCACTAACCATCCAAAGACTCAAGAAATCAAGCAAAAGAAGGCAAACCAACAAGCACATAAACCAAGCCAAATCAAGCTTTCCAGTCAGGGAGAAATAGTCTAAAACAAGCTAAGAGGCAGAAATCAAGAGAGCAAGACACACTGGTTGAGATCTAGGGCAAACCCTAATCTCCATCTACAGGCATCGGCGTGACTGCCTAACTAACAACAAGTGCCAGAAGGGGGTCAGCGCGATTGTTTTTTAGAAACTTGATCCGATCAGTGCAACTGTTTTAGAAAAAATCGCACTGGCCAAGGATTTAAAGGAGAAAATAAAAATTTCCTCAGGTAAAAACCAAACTTGCTACTGTAAATTTCAGACTCAGAGTAGTAAACCAGGAAAATCAGAAAACACTAGAGGGAAATGGTGATACTAGAAAAGTTCACACAAAACCATGAAATTACAATCAATCAAACAGAAGGATAGATTCCCCAGCGGAGTCGCCAATTTGTGACGCAAGTAAATTCTAAGTGTGGACACAAACAATTCCTCTAGCCCGAGAGAGCGGGTCTAGTCACAAACAGACAATCTATAGAAGATTTCCTTAGGCTAGAATCAATTAAGAGTGCCTCCCTCTTAGAACGTTATTCTGCTTGGTGATGATCCTGTCGCCTCGCTTCAGTTATCTTTCATTTCCTTCCTTCGCACACTTGAAACAAGCAACCAACAAACGTAATATCATACAATATTGTATTCAGCCTACTTAACATGTCAAAGAACATTAAGCCATAAAGATGTAATATGACACTTCGTGTATGAAATCAATTGATAGTTGCATTTATATAAATCAAAAAGAGGTTACAACCTGTGCCTTGACGTTGCTGGTCTCCTCTAACGTATCCAGGTTCCCACACTTCTGCTAGCACTTCATGGACAACCCCAACAATAGAGATTTTAAGGCCTCTTTCCCTCTAGTCTCAAATCATACCCAAGCACACTATTCTCCCTCAAACATACGCTAGAAAACTTCAGACTATAGATGTCTTGCTGATTATTAAAACTCCAAACTAAAAACTAGCTTTTGCTTGGAAAAAAGAGAGGTTTATATAGCTTGGATGGATGGGAGATGGTTCCTCTTCTCATGGGAGAAGGTCTTATCTCTTAGATTATTTCCATCCTAATAGGGGAAAGGAGCCCAAACTGACCTCCTCGACTCCATCTGGCCTAACCATTTACCAGACTTGTTACGAAGCTTCTAGAGTTGGAAGCTTCGGCTCCATATTTAAAAAAATTTCCAAAAGAGGACCGGCGTGACTGAGAAAGGGCTTAGTTGATCTAATCGGCACTAGGGACAATTGTAAACCCTGCATATCGGCATGAGGAGGACAATGGTCATTAGTGTCGGTCTTGTAAACTGGGATAAACATAAGATTTTTGGGAAATGATGCAAAAGGGAATTGTTCTACTCATGAAGAGGCACACAATGGAAGTTTCTTCATGATAGGAAAGCATGTCGGGAACACTGTAGAGGTCCTCCAGGATCGTGGACGAGGAGTACAGAGACATTGACAAAATGTTGTGTAACAGTTTGTTGTATTTAAAGCTTCAAGACTTGACATTATGTAAGTTGTACGGTTGGTTGCAAGATTTTAGTCTATTTCCAAAGAAAGTCAAGTAAATGCAATCAAGAGGATCTTAAAATATCTCTAAGGCACCATTGATTATGGATTGTAGTATTATAAATGTAAATATTTTAGTTTGGTAACTTATACTGATGCAGATTGGGCTAATAGCATTAATGATAGGAAAAACACATCAGGAGCAACATTCTTCTTTTGGCAATTGTCTAGTCTCTTGGGCAAGTAAGAAGCAAAACTCCATTTCCCTTTCTACAACTAAAGCTTAGTATGTAGGAATCGTAACATGATGCACCCAATTTCTTTGGATGAAGTAAACTCTCAAAGACACGTAGGTTGAACATGTTGATCCCATTCCTTTAATATGAAACAATATTAGTGACATCAACATTTCAAAGAATCTGGTACTCCATTCTAAAACAAAGAACATTGCCATTAAATAAATTTTTCTACATGATCAAGTTGCTAATCATATTGTAAGATTAGAATATGTGGCCACTAATGAGAAAATTACAAATATTTATACCAAGCCTCTTCCTGGGGAATTATCTGAACATCTTAGGAAACAACTAGGAGTGTTACATTTTAAAAAACATTAAGACATTTATATGGAATTAACAACTAGTCAAAGATTTCTTGAATCATATGCAATTAGGTACCAATTATTGTGATAGTTTCTTGGTCCTACATGCCACAATGCAATGTCTTCTAATCTTGCTTCTTCAAAGGAGAATGGTTCTTGGCTATGTAGGGGGAGAGTGTTCAACAACTTAGGGAAAGCATAAATGGTTGCAACTTAGGTGCGGTATGTTAATTTTCATCAGCAATACCATGGATGTCATTGCTCTCTTTCATTGATATGCCTTTCCCTTTCCCATTGATATCTCTTTTCCTTTCCCATTGATGTTAAAAGGAGGGGGAGAGATCAGTTTGCCATCAATGCCAACAGGGGATATTGTTGGCATTGATGTCAATGGGAAACACTTGATGTGATGTCTTGATGTAATGTATTGTAATGAATTTGATGTAATGTATTCCATATTTATGCCAATGTTTGGGAGCAAGTGTTGATGGTTTGAAGTTGAGTTGCAGACCTGGGTGATGAATTTATGATTTAAGAAATAAATTGAGACAAATGCATAGTTTTCATTGACAATTTGTGGTCGCTTCTGATTGATTATGTATAATAAGGGATTGCAGTCCACATTACCAATAGGTAATCGACTTCTGCGACCTTGTGCGCATAAAATAAAAATAAAAATTTGAGCTAATTCCATGGTAAAAGCCCATGGTAAACTATTGATCTGGTCAACAACTAAATTAATTTGTTTACTTGGTTAGTAATTGAATCAATCTTGTTCAAGTCCACAAATTTTGTTTTGGTTATTATGCTTAATTTGTTTTGATTTGGTCTATGTGAAGTTGTTAGAGTTTGATTGAGTCATGGAGCCTTCAGTTTAGTTGATGTTGTGTACATGTATATTGAACTTTCTAGAGAATATTTGTTGATCTCGTCTGCGTTAGTGTATCAACGTGTGTGCCCATTCACCAATTATATGTGTGTGTGTGTGTGTTGTGACTGCAAAGAAAAAGGTTTGATCTCATGAGAGTGTGAAGTATTTTACACCATTGTGGGGATAAGAAATGAGTGCAACTTGAACCCTAACCTCTGTGTTTATGTAAAGAGATTAGGGTTCCTTTATGTCGTGGGAGTGTGAAGCTTTAGCTGCTAAGTGTGCAAAACCTTAAGATTGCCTAAGTTTGCAGGGGTTGAGGTCAAATTGTGATTATTATTTATGAACCAGAGTCTGAGCCTATGACCAGTACAATTTGGTATCTCAATTCGATTTTTTAGAGTGAGATAATTGCAAAAACATAGCGAAACCTTGTATTATGAAAGCAAGGGTGACCATTGTGTATTGGTTGTAGCAACTTATTGAAGGATATTTCTATCATTATGTACTAATGTGCATGTGTTAATCAATTGTTTTTGTGGGTAGTGAATGTTTACGAGTGAAGGAAGGGTTAAAGAAGAGTCTACATCTTGTAGTAATTGTCGAGGCAGTTGAAATAAGTTGCAGAAATTTGATCAATTCATGTATGTTGTTTCTTATGTCAAGTCAGAGATAAAACTGCATGTCTTGGTGAATATTTTCATATTTGTATTTACAAAGGTTAAGGCCTCAAGCGAATGGGGGCTTGCTAAACTATTGAAGGAGTGGATGCTCCTAGCTGGTGGATGCCAGCAAATTTGTGTAGAGGGAATGGGTCCTCCTAGCTAGTGGGTGCTAGCATGTGAATGCAAAAGAGAAGAAGGAAGGACAATAATAGAAGAAAGGAGGAAAGTAGTGTAGTGGTTTTTCTCCCCTTTAGGGTTTCCACCTTAATCTTTTGTGTTCCTTGGTATCGTTGATTGTGCTCTTATAGTTGCAACTTTTTGATTAGTTGTTTTAGATTTTAAAGGGTTAAGATGAGCAAAGTTAACCTCAATATTGATTCACCCCTCCCCAGTGTTGATTGATGCTAACAACATGTACATCTTCTAATCTAATAGCTTTATGACTTATCTTCAACCAAAATTTTTTAGAATAAAAAACAACAATCACATGCTAAAGATATCGCCATTTTCCCCACATATATCCGTTGCTTCTTTTTTGTCATTATTTCCATTATTCATCTCACCTATCCATTTTCCATTTTACTAACTAAGTGTTAGTTCATGCATAACTCCATCAACTCCTATCCCATTTTTGCTCAATCATTTTCCAAGTTGTGCGAAATACTACTCCACTTCATATTCCTTCACACACACTTTCCTCCACACAATCCTTACCTCCACACAGTGTATATTCTTTCACACACCCATTACCATGTTTCTCTTCTCATCACTAATCTCTACACAAGCCTTTTCTTCGCACACCTCTCACCTTCTTGCATCTCACCATCACATTATTAATATCTCGTACCATTTTTATCATAAGTTCCTTTGGCATATCTGCTTATGACATATGGAAGTCAAATAAACATATCCTGGGGTGACACTTGGAAGATATTGGTTAGACACAAATGTCTAAGAAATGGCTTAGCACAATGGCTAGGCAAGGAGGCGGTGGCCAAAACTAGATTATGCATAAGCTATGGAAGGTTCCATATCTCTCTCTACTTCGTATATAAATAATATAAAGAGTCTATTAATTTATAAAGCATCATAATTCCATCCCATAACACATGTGGATTGAGTAGGGCAAATTTATAAACCAAAAGGCCATGATCTATGTGGAGTAGGTCAATGAATGTTGTGTCACTTTGTGTATATCAACAATGGTGAAGTCGTGAACTCCTAATGGTCATGGCTTGAGTTCTCAATGTTCAATTTGGGAAAACAAGAAAAGATGGAAGCATGAAGGCCACACTAGGAGTGATTTTTATGGCTAAATTTATAAATATCAACGCAGAAAATTAAAGAAAATTTGTGACCAATTTAGGCCCATCATCAATTTATTTTTGAAAATGATTTATAAAATGGGAAATCTTGAATATTTGAAATAGAACCTTGTAGGTTTTAACCCCGTACAGAAATTACCCACATACGAATTCTAAAACACATAAAATAAACAATGCGAGAGCATAACACATAAAACACATATACACAGAGATTTTCCCCTGGATCCCAAAACTGGGACTACGAGCTTGATTTTTCATTATGTTCCTTTCAATGTTATAATACATAATTATATATGCCGAAGCATCCAAAACCATGGACCGAAAACCATCGCGTCCAAAAACATGTGCGAAAATCATGCACAAAACCATAGGTAGGTCCACCAAACCTAATATAGGGTCCAAAACCAAAATTTCCCGGCGTGCTGCCCTGGACCCCATAGAGTGGGGTTACCTGCACCCCTCAAACCCATTGTGACCCCTCCACTATACAATTGGCGCAACGAATGGGGGGCTTTGCTGCCTCTCTAACCCCCAAGTTAACTACGTGGGCTAGTCGTGGAAAGAATATAACATAACCCTACATTCTCCCACTTGTTGTTTTCTTTCCATAGGGGGCCACAAGAGAGCTTAGTCATTTATCTAGCCCTGCAACACCCATTGTTTCTCTACACCAAGAGAACTTCTCAGAGCTCACAGATTTTGTCAATGCATCTGCAGTATTCTTCAAAGTGTCCACCTTTACCAGCAACACCTTTTTGTCTTCTATCATATCCCTCATAAAGTGATACTGAACATCAATGTGCTTTGTCTTTGAATGGTAAGCAGGGTTATTTGCCAAGAAAATTGCACTTTGGCTGTCACAGTCTATCCTTATAGCTCCTTGTACTAACCACATACTTGAACACAATCTCTGCAACCAAACTACTTCCTTGCTTGCATGAGTGGCTGCCATGTATTCTGCCTCTATAGTTGATAGTGCCACTCCAGATTATTTCTTACTCATCCAACTGACTGCACCTCCAAATAGGTTAAACACATACCCACTTGTAGATCATCTCTGATCTAGATCTCCAGCCTAGTCTGCATCAACAAAGCCACAAATATCCAACACTCTGTCCAATCCTGGTCTTCCCTGGTAGCACAAACCGTAATCACTAGTGCCATGCAAATACCTGAAAACTCGCTTCACTGTTGTCCAGTGCTCCTTCCCTGGTTCTGACATAAACTTGCTCAATACTCCCACTGCATGTGCAATGTCCGGTCTAGTACAGACCATAGCATACATCAAGTTACCGATTGCACTTGCATATGGAACACGGGACATATCCTCTTCCTCTTCTTGTGTCTTGGGACACTGTTCAACAGATAACTTTACACCTACAGGAATAGGAACCTTCACCGGTTACTATCCTGCATATTAAACCTCTGCAATATTGTCTCGACATACTTCCTCTGGTTTAACCAGAGCTTCCTCTTTGCCTGATCTCTTTTAATTTCCATGCCCAAAATATAGTTTGCAGCACCAAGATATTTCGTGTCGAATTTGGAGGACAATTGGGTCTTCAAATCCTGGATAATTTCTTTTTCATTTCCAACCAGCAACATATCATCCACATACAAGACCAGATAAATAACACGGTCACCAATTAATTTAAAATACACATAGTGATCTGCTTTGGTTCTGGTGAAGCCAAGTCCCCGTTTAAATATATCAAATTTCTGATACCACATCCTTGGTGACTCTTTTAACCCATACAGAGACTTCTTTAACTTGCATACCAATTCTTTCTTACCCTTCACCGCAAAGCCTTCAGGTTGCTTCATGTAGATCTCCTCTTCCAGATCCCCATGAAGAAATGTTGTCTTCACATCCAACTGTTCTACCTCAAAATCAAAAGCAGCAGCAACAGATAAAAGTAATCTAATAGAAGCTACCTTGGCAACAGGAGAAAAAATATCACCAAAATCAATTCCCGGCACCTGGGAATAACCTTTTGCTACCAACCAAGCTTTGTATTTCTCCACCTTTCCTTCTCCATTTGTCTCCTTCTTGAAAATGGGTTTCCTTCCAGCTGGCAACTCCACCAGATCCCAAGCCTCATTTTTGTGCAAGGTTGCCATTTCATCAACCATGGCCTCTTTCCAGAGTTTTCCATCCCCTGAATCTACTACTTCCTTCATAGTTCTAGGATCATCATCAGTAATAGATAAAGCAAAATTTGAACAGAAAGCAGATGGACTATACCTTTCTGGCTGCCTTCTTTCTCGATTCCTCCTCTGTTGTAGAGTCTGATTCTTCCTCCTTTAGCTCAAACTATATCTTCTCAGGTTCCTTTGGTTGGACTTCATTTTTAATAACATCTTTCACCTCTCTGAACACCACATCTTGGCTGTACACAACCTTCCTTGTTACTGGGTTCCAAAGCTTATAACCCTTTAAACCATCCTTATACCCAATAAAGATGCACTTTTCAAATTTACTATCCAACTTGGTTCATTTCTCCTTTGGAACATGTACATATGCATCACATCCAAATACCCTCAGATGTGAAAGAGAGGGTTTCTTACCAGTCCATACCTCTTGTGGAATTTTATCCTCCAACGCTGATGAAGGTGATCTGTTGACCAGGTAACATGTTGTCTTCATCGCCTTTGCCCAGAATTCCTGTCCTAACCCGGCACCACTGAGCATGCTTCTTGCCCTTTCCATCAATGTCTTGTTCATTCTTTCTGCAACTCCATTTTGCTGAGGTGTGTATGGAGTAGTCTTCTGTCGTGCTATGCCACACTTCTTACAGAATTCTTCAAATTCCTTACTGCAAAACTCTCCATCGTTATTTGTCCTCTGCACCTTTATCTTCTTCTCTGTTTGGTTTTCCACCAGAGCCTTGAATTCTTTAAACCTGTCAAAGACTTCAGATTTCTTCTTAAGGAAATATATCCATGTATTCCTTGAGAATTCATCTTTAAATGATACATAGTACACAGACTTACCCAGTGATGGAACCTTCACAGGTCCAAACACATCACTATGCACAAGCTCTAATATATGTTTCGCCCTCTTACCACTAGAGGGGAAACTCACCCGATTTTGCTTCCCATATACACAATTTTCACAAAAATCAAAATCCAGAGAGCTATTACTCATACCTTCTACCATACCGTTACCATGAAGTATTCGAAGGCCCTTCTCTCTAATATGTCCAAGCCTTTAATGCCACAGCATGGTCTTCTCTCCAGAGACCACTAGATTTTCTGCTCCACTTTCAGGAACCACAGAACTGTTGCACCCATCAACAATAGTGCTACCTTGCAGCTTGTACAGAGTTCCAATCTGAACTCCCCACATCAATACTAGTGCTCCTCGAACCATCTTGCAGGTATCCTTCTCGAACACTGTTTTTACACCTGCATCATCTAGCTTGCTTACAGAAATCAGATTTTTGGCTAATGCAGGAATATGTAGAACACCCGGAAGTGTTCTAATCCTTCCACCTTGCAAATTCAACTTTACTTTTTTGTGACCAACGATTCTAGCCTTCCTATCATCCCCTAAGAAGACATCACCACCATCATATTTCTCATACTCGCAGAACCACTCTCTATGGGGAGTGAAGTGAAAGGATGCACCTGAGTCAATCAACCATGCCTCGTGATCTACATGTGTACTTGAAGAAGCCAAGTACACATCCCCACCTTCATCTGAGGTGGTTTTTGCCTCTGCAGAAGGAGCATCATCAGATCCCTTTCCTTTGTCAGGAGCTTTAGATTTATAGTCCCTTTTGTAGTGCCCTTCCTTTCTGCATTTCCAGCACACCACCTTTACAGGTTTTCCTAGAGATTTAGATCTCCCTCTAGATTTAGATCTCCCACTCAATGACTTATTTTGTTTCTGTTCTGGGACCGTCCTCGTACAGACAAGGCATCACCATTCTGGCTCTCCATATTTTTCCGTCTCATCTCCTCCGTTAGCAAGGATGAGACTATTTCATCAAACTGCAAGGCAGATGCATTGCTACCTATTGCAATAACCAGAATATCCCACGAATTTGGTAGAGAACACAACAAACTGATGCACTTATCTTCATCTGAAATTTTAATATCAACATATGCTAACTGACTTACCACAGTATTAAATGCGTTCAGATGCTCTGTCACAGAGTCTCCATCTTTCATCCTCAGGTTATACAGTTTTTTCCGCAGGAACAGTTTATTCACCAAAGACATAGATTGGTATAAAGTCCCTAACTTGTCCCACAAAGCCTTCGTCGTAGCTTCCCCTGATACATTCAGCAACACTGAATCTAAGACACACAATCGTATTGTACTCTTTACCTTCCGATCCAACTTCTTCCATTCTTCATTAGACACTCGCGTTGGTTTAGTACCAGGATCTACCGCGATCCACTGATCTTTATCCACCAACAGATCCTCCATCTTGAGTTTCCACAACTCAAAACTCTGACCATTAAATTTCTCGATCTCTATCTTTCCACTGCTCGCCATCTTCTTTCACCACCAGAATCGATCTTATAGATCTCCCACTGAACAGGGTCTACCACAGGCCTGAGCGAAACCCCTCAGCAACAAAAGCGTCCCCTTGAAGCCAAAACAGCTCTGATACCAAATGTAGGTTTTAACCCCGTACAGAAATTACCTGAATAAAAATTCTGAAACACATAAAATAAACATTGCGAGAGCATAACACATAAAACACATATACACAGAGATTTTCCCTTGGATCCCAAAATCGGGACTACCAGCTTGATTTTTCATTATGTTCCTTTCAATGTTATAATACATATTTATACATGCTGAAGCACCCAAAACCATGGATCGAGAACCAACGCGTCCAAAAACATGTGCGAAAATCATGCACAAAACCATAGGTAGGTCTGCCCAACCTAATATAGGGTCCAAAACCAAAAATTTTCGGGGCACTGCCCCGGACACCATAGAGTGGGGTTACCTGCACCCCTCAAACCCCTTGTGACCCCCCCGCTACGCAATTGATGCAATGAATGGGGGGCGCCCCTCTAACCCCCCAGTTAACTATGTGGGCTAGTCGTGGAAAGAATATAACACAAACCAACAAACCTAGCTTGGAGGAGGAATTCCTAACTTCATATTTTCCAAATGAATATTTAGTTAGTTAACAAAAAAAAAAAGGAAAAATCTAATCATCGGGTAGTTGCAAAGATGAAGACAATATGATAAACGAAGAAAATTATAAACGTAAAGCAGGTTTTTGGGGAAAAACGTAATTTCATTTCAACTTTCGAAAAAATGAACAAATTGCATTTTGCAGATGCTAAAAGCATTCAAAATGTTCAACCTGATGGCTTAGGAGCATGAAAAAAAACCAAAAATAGAAATTATAAAGGAGAAGATTAAGTAAAATAAAAATCACTTATCTTCTCTTTATCTCCTTTCTTTCTTTGAACCTTCTACCACCCCCCTATAGGATGTTAAACAAGCACCTTCGCCAAATAATTCTCGGTCACCTCTGGTGGATGTTCTTTGTCATAATCTGAACTTTCTAGGAAATGAACTCTCTTTGTGGCAGGCATCCCATCTTCTTTTCCAACCACTGCTTCATGATGTTCCTCTACATGGGTTGATTATATTTCTGAGTTGTTCTACATATGAGGTGCATGATCATGAATTTGGGTAGTCTTATATTCTTGTTTTGAAAAATTCTCCTTGATTTTCCCTTTTTTCTTCGGGTAAATAAGATCAAAAGGTTGTCAACCGTTTTTGTTAGTGTTCGACCCCTTTTCCTTTTCTAATGGATTTTTCACCAAAGGGAATGAGTCTTGAAGATGTCTAAAGTTCTTTAGATGCATGTATCATTCTAAGTTCATCCGAAGTTCTGAACTGGTAGGTGTATCATTCTAAGGTTAGTCATCCATCATAGTGATCCAAAGTTTCAAGAGTATCTCAGAAACCCAAAAACATACGACCAGAAATAGAGGTATAATAAGGTTGCATGTATAACAGAAAGTTTGAAGGTTGTAGAGGTCTAATCATTACAGTGGTCCAACATTGCATATGTTTGTAAGAAAGGTGGAATCCCTTTCTCAAGAAGAAGAGTTGACTTGTAGATATCATGTTTGGTCATTGGTTCCTAAAGATGTCTCATTTTTATCTAAATTCTATAAGAAGGAGATTGTCTGGGCTTTCCCCAAGAGGTGGGGATTTTCCCTGCTTGGAGCCTACATTGGTGCCTTTATCTCTTATATTTTTCATTTGGTAATTGCTTGATGAAAAAGAACTAAAGTAAGTAATAAGAAGACATAAATTTCACAAGTAATTATCAAGCTAAGGAAAATTACTCTTGACCTTCAACTACTTTGATTTTCCAACATGGTATCAGAGCTAAGCTGAAGGAAAGACGCCTCATATAGAGAGCATAAAGAAGATTGTCAATAGAGAAGTCATTTTTGAAAACTTATTTAAAGGTACCTCTCAATAAGCAGTTCACCTCCAAATCCAATGGATTATACATGCAGGGAAAGCAATAAGTTTGAAGGAGCATCCAACTACAAGGCATGGAAATAGAGAATTAACTTAGCCCTTAGAGAGAATGATGTTATGAAGTACGATCTTGGAAAAGCCCCTGTTCCAAATTCATTTGATGAAGAAGAAGTTGAAAAATATGAAAAAGGGGATTTTAAAGCTTAAACAATTCTCTTTGAGTCTATCAAAGACCCCCTCATTACTTTTGTATGAGAACTGTATATATCCAAACAAGTCTATGATACCTTGGCGAAACTATACTTTTTCAACAACAGGTCACATGATAGCCTTAAGGACTCAACCATATCAATAAAAAATGCCAACTATAGCTTCCTTTTTCGTGAAGCTATAGAAAATCATAGATCAAATCCTTGAAACTCGTGAAAAAATATCTAATTCAAAATTAATCATAGTATAAATCAATGTTTTACCTAAAAAGTGGATGGTTTTTCAAGTAGCATATGTGCAAGGAAAGATCCTCCATCATTTGAAGAACTATGGTCTCAATGCTTAACAGATGAATCCATAATAAAGGGTAGAAGTAATGCTCATCCTCACAATGAAACTTCTCAAACCTTTGCAGCTAAATCAAAGAAAGTTTTTGATAAGAAAAATAAAACTAGAGACATGTCCAAGGTTCAATGCTTTGGCAGTCATGAATATGGACACATCAAAACAAAGGTCTAAAGCTTTAGTAGCTCAAGTTGAAGAACCCTCAAAGAAACAAAAGGGAGAAGTCAAGGATCTCTTTTATTAGAATGATGATTGGTTTGCAACATAAGGATTTAGAAAAATGGTCTAGCATGAAGAAGACATGCTTAGAAGAATTGTTCTTAATTTGGCATTGAAGAATAGAAGTGACAATACCTTGGATTGTGATGAAGACTTTGCAGCAAGCTTCCATTAATCATGATGGACTAAGATATGTAGTCCTTGAGGTACATATAAATGTTTTTGTACATATAAAGATTTATGAGGGTTTTGGGACATGTTTGGTTCTAGGGTTTGTAGCTTTCAACTTATCAAAATTTATTGACATATAATTTTTTGGTAAAACTTTGCTGGTTTTTGGAAATCCTAGTCAAAGATAAACCTTAACCTTAATTGGTTTATTCTCTCAAAGAAACCATAGCCCTTAGTCTCTAGGGTTTATAGATAGGATAGGATGTATGGAAATCCCTAGTAAGGATAGAATTGGTTTTGAGACTCAAACCCTGAGACTAATGTTTCATAGGGAAATATCAAGGAACTTAGGGTTTGAATCTGAAAACCCTGGGATTCTCCCTCTCTAAGATTCCATAGAAACAATGAGTTGCCTAAACTGTAATCATGCTCTTGTACTTGTATTCTTTGCTTTGTGGTACTTGTCGGTGAATGTTGCAGGTATATAATAAGTAAGCAAAATGAGAAACATATGTTGATATTATCCCATGAAGAGCATGATGAATGAAGGGAATGATAACTTGGTATTCAAGTTGGATCCTTGGGAACTCTGATAAATATTTTTTAGGCATACATGATAAATGTTGAGAAAAAGCTCAATATATGGTAATTAACATCTATGAATATCAAGATGTGCACATCTTGGGATTGAAAGATAACAGTGAGAAGATAACCTGAAGGTTTAAATGGGAAATCACTTCTGAAGATACGAGTTGGAGTCTAAAAAGGTTCAATAGAAGGACCTCATTAATAAAGTCAAGACAAAAGGTAATGCGTAAGATGTATGACCTAAAATTTTTCATGAGAAGATGGCTCCATGATCCTTGAAAGAAAGCAGGAAGCATGTATAAGTGAGATGGGAAGGAAAGAGGGAGCCATGCAAGAACTGATAGCTGGTGCTTTTATGAAAGACAAGGAAGAAGTCTTATAGTTGTGAAATTGAGAATCTCCTCTAGTCTTGAGAGGGAGTAAAAGGAGTCTCCTTGAATAGGAGCATGATCTATTCTTTGATTAAAAGGAGAACAGGGATGTCCTCCCTAATTGAGAGGGAGTATGGTTGGACATTGGTTCTCCCCGTGTCATGTACTAGACCAGGATTAACAGTTGTAAGTATAGTACTTGCGTCATGGATAGGGAGAATGATGATTTGTTTAGTTCTCCTTTTGTTAATTACCTTGATGAAATAGTATTGATGTCCTAGGTCAAGTACTTGAACATGGATAAGGACAATGTTGGATTGAATAAGCATTATGGAAAAACATTCTTGGAGTCATGCAATGTGATGGATTAGGATGAAAATCCTAGGTCACATGGACTTAAAAAATAATGTTCTGGTGGTAGGATTACTTTGGGTATCCAAGGTGGAGGATGTACCATGATGAGGCAATATGGTGTCATGTGCCTCCCAACAATTGTTTTCTTATCTCATAAGAGATATAGTGTACCTATCAAGGCCTTGGGTAATATGACAATGTTGGTTATAATGAGTGATTCTTATCAATCTGGATCACTTCTTATGAGAATATTTCAATTTGAGATAGACCTATTGATTCATTATGAATACCTCCCTAGTTAAGATTGAGTGTGAGAAAAGTAACTAAGGTTTGGTCTTCATAATTGCCCTAATTTTCATTTTCATATGATGTAAAGAATATAAGAATAATTACATATTGTTAAAGCATGGGTTTCATGCTTGTGTCATAGGTCATGGCATCCATTGCATTCCTTTATGGAGAGTAAAAATTATTTATAAGCCCCTTTGGGATATTGTGTTGCTCTCTCCACAAGTGTAAAAAACTCTAGCTACAAGTTGACCTCTAGTTCAACTACATTTCGGCCTTGTGACCGGTCTATTCGTTGGGACTAAAAGCCTATATATAAAGGATCTTGGATCCTCTTGGTGAACATACATCAACATTTTGATAAGACAAGAAATTGTGACTAATAAGGAAAGCGAATAAGACCTTAAAAGGAAATCAGTTTTCTCCTTAATTGTGACATCCAAATCTCCACACAACGAAGGTACAATAACACCTTCATAGCCCAAATATTGCAATAAGAAGCATCGCTTGAGTATTTGAAGAAGGATACTGAAGCTACAGTAATCTGAGACTACAACTTGACATCTAAAGACATAGTAACATGCCCATCTGAAGCTACATAAGTATCATCCGAAGTTCTAAAGTTGTAGGTGTATCATTCTAAGGTTTGTCATCCATCACAGTGATCCGAAGTTTCAAGAGTATCTCAAAACCTGAAAATATACTGTCAGAAACAAAGTTACAATAAGATTGTAGGTCTAACAGAAGATTTGAAAGTTGTAGAAGTCTAATCATTGCAGTGATCCAGAATTACAGAAGTTTGAAAGAAAGGTGCCATTCCTTTTCAGGAAGAAGAATTGACTTGTCGCTAGTGGGTTTGGTCATTGGTTCCTAAAGTTGTCTCACTTCTGATCTTAATTCTATAAGAAGAAGATTGTTTGGGTTTTCCCCTAGCGTGGAGCCTACATTGGTGTCTTTATCTATTATATTTGTCATTTTGGTAATTCCTTGATGAAAAGGAACTAAAGTAAGTAATAACAAGACATCAACCTCACAAGTAATTATCAAGCTAAGGAAAACCACTATTGACCTTCAATTCCTTTTATTTTCCAACAACCCCGAGCCGCATCCTTGTAAGAAATTGAAGCATCTTGGTTCCTAGAACCTGAGGCACTTCCACGTTGTTGAGAAATCAATGCTTATAGGAATTAGGGTTTGTTTCTCCTTCTTGATAATTACTTGTGATTTATGTTGGCTTATTTTACTTCTATGTTTGATTATCTTTCATCAAGCAATTACCAAATTAAATGTATATGAAGATCACAAGAACAAGAGACACAAGATGTAAGCACTCTACCAGGGCAAAACCCCTCCAAGGGGAAAATCCAGTCCAACTCTTCCACTAGTAGATTCAAATCAAGATGAGACAATCCAAAACCCTTTAGACCTTGAGAAAGACCTCCTATAATCACCAAGTCAAACCTTCCTTTAATTAGATGATCCTTCCCAAGGTATCCAAGTGTCAGCTTCTCAGATGCATCTTCAATCTTGAATTTTGGCCCCCATCTACAAAATTTCGGCACCCAACTTCAGAATTTCAAACTTGCAGTTGATTCAGAAATTTCGGCCCCAACTTTAGTGTAGTAACTTCGCACATGTGAGAGAGATATGTCCAAAAACATGATTTTTGTCTCCCTCAACTTCTCTCTTCTTTTCTACCTCTTTCTCTTGTAGATCAAACTTGTTGACTCTGTGCTTCAAATGAGTCCATCTGCCTCTCTATGTATACTCCTTCTACTGGGTCAAATAGCCCTAATATAGGATGACTTCACAAGGATAGGTTTGACTTGGTGTGGAGGTGACAAATGACATGTTTGAATAAAAAATAATTCTTTTTACATGACACAAACGCCCAAAAGGGTCTAATAAAAATGACAATGACTCTATTGACTCAAGACAAAACCTATGAGCCTTTAATGAAGGCTTTGACGTAAAAAATAAAAGAAAAGAGAATGAAATCCATTCTTCAAAATAATTTTCCTTTTATGACAAATTTATTTTCTTTTTATTTACATGAAATGCAATTATGAAGACCGACACTAGTTACATTCTTCAACACACGCAACCTCAAAAGCAATACAATAATGGAGTTCGTAGTTGTGTCGTATTCACACATCTAATAAAAAAATTACAGTTTCTTCCTTCAATTATAAGTCATTGCATGGCTGTTAAGATCCCTAGAAATTTCTCCAATATCCACTTTAGGTCTACCACATACTCCTCTTCTAAGAGCCAAAATGGGATCAAGTTCACATTTAAAGCCTTTACAAAAATATGGAAAACTTTCACCTTGTTTTGATCAACCTCAGCCAGATCTGATTCTTCTATCTTTCCCTCCAACCCCAATGAAGGAGAACAAGTGGTTTTTTCCATTAGATACGTTACGATCTTAGGGTAACAGAGGGAGAAACCATGAATATTTGAACATGTGAGCCTTACGATACAAAGGGAGAGAGATAAAACATTGTATGCTAACCCATAAGCTCGCTTGATCAGATCAATGAATTCGCTCATTAATGCATAAATAGTCAAGCCCTTAATTGTGGGAGGCAATGAAGATGAAGATGAAGACTCCTTAGTAGGCTTGTCCCCATTGCCTTTGGTCGTTTTTACTTCCAAAATTTGAGCAACAACAACTGTTGTAGCATAAGAGGATCCATGGACTACAACCTACTCATTCATAGGTGATTTCCACAAAGGTAACCGAGAACCTTGATATCCCTTGAACTATCTAGCAAAAGGCCAATCAAGGAGACTCCCCCATAAGCTCGAATCCAAGATTGAACACAATGACTAGACCTTGGGATTTGAAACCCTAATGTGATGATGGTGATTGGTCAGAGAACTTAATACTCCATCATTGTTACCTCTATTTGCTTCTATTATTAAAGGCACAATCACAAACACTATGGGAACAGTCACAATGAGTGTTTAATCTAAAACCCTATCAGAAAAATGTTTTGGAGATAGAAAATTCATTCCACCAGTTATCCTTCCATATTTTTGTGAATGTCCTTCATATTGTTTTGAAGCAAATCCCTTTCTTTCTTCCCAATATTTGATCATCCAACATTGTTTATTGTCTTATATATTTGTAAATTTGATCCTTGACTGCAATTTCTATTTTTCTTCTAGCTAAACTCGTATTATTTGGTCCATTAAATCCCAATCCAAGTCCCTTAAGGATAAATGTCTTTACTTTTATGCCAAGTGTTTTAGGCACTTAAGGTCTGTAAAACTATTCTTTGACTCTAACAGAGAGCTATTTTCAGGAGTCCATGTTATTTGGGGTTTCAAGACTTATAAATGAGCATTGAAATCTCGTGAATGTTCTTTTATGACTCTTTATGATCTTTGAATGCATGAAATTGTTTTAGATCTCTTTGAAAATCTAGACCATTTCTCTACTTTATGTTTATTGATTTGCTTGAAATATGTTTTCCTTGTAATGTATGAATGGGTATGTATTGTTGAATGAATCGTCAAATCTTATTTATTTATGATATCATTATTTTATTTTCCTTTTAAAACACTGGTCCACTCACAGATGAATGTTTTAAATGATCATATTTATGTGCTTTCAATTATTTTGAATATATGAGTGGATGAAAATAGGAGTACCACCTCTATAAAAACACAAAGGGAACTCAAGCAAGGCCGTAGGAGGTTTACTATTTTCCTTGCCCACAAAAGACATCAACATATAAAAATTACACCTCTTAAGGATAAAAAAGTATTGAGAAACTATAACCTTTTCAGCTCAAACTTTTATTTATTATAAAAAAAATATTTGGTAAATTTGTAGCCATTTAGTTGAAGATGAACTGGATTCTTGAAAACCTTGTTCAAAGAGCATCACATGGCCTTTAAAACTATGGGAATTCAAGTACATATATGCTATGGCAATTTCCTGAAGACCAAGAACCATCAAATATTTGGGACAGTGAGCTCCTTTATGACTCCATTATTGAAGATTTTGCTTTTGAAGAAAGATAATGCAACAACTCCTTTGAAAATATACCAGAATTGCATGAAGATCCATATGGCAACTCTAATGAATATTTTTTTCCATGTTGTGATGATAATTTTCCTTCCCCACCAAGCCCATCAATATTTGTTCAAGCTATGACAAAAGGAGAAGGTTCCTAGGGAAAGAAACTATTGTACACATGTCCCTTCAATCTCCAAGGAAATATTTTTTTGGTAGCATGGGTGACTTGAATACAGTTTTGCATGAAACTCCCTCAAGATAATCTTCTTGAGCTCACTGTTGTCTAACACATATATCATGTCCCTAAATCTGATCAAGCCACCTACTAAGAGATGATAGTCCACATCCTGTGCACCTGTACCTGTACATGTACCACTACATGTATTATGTTGTAACCTATGCATAATCTCTCTATACATGTCATCCTACTGACCTGCCTGTAAAATCTGATCCTGTAAGTCTGTCCCATAAGAACTCATAGTTGCAATGTGATTTACCTGTATTCGCCTGCTAAGAGCATCTGCAACCATGTTCTCTTTACCCTTGATGTACTTGATCTCAAAGTCAAACTCACTGATCATGGCCAACCATCTAGCTTGCCTTCCATTCAAATTTAGCTAGTCAAACAAGTATCTCAACCCATTACGATCACTCATCAATACAAACCTCCTACTAAGAAGATAGTGCCTCTACATCTTCAACGCATGAATGATCATTGCCAACTCAAGATCATGTGTCGGGTAGTTCTACTCGTGCTCATTCAGTTTCTGCGACTCATAACATACTACTTGTCCCTCTTACATAATTACTCCACCAAGTCCTCTCTTGCAAGCATCTGTACACACTACAAACTCTATGTCTGGGTCTATAATCTTTAACACTGGAGCATTTGTCAACAAGTGCTTTAACTGCTCAACACTTGTTGTGCATTCCTCTGTCCATTCAAATTTCTTACCTTTTCTTTGCAATGACGTAATAATATATGTAATCCGAGAGAAGTTCCTGATGAACCTCCTATAATAGCCTGCTAGCCCCATGAATGATCTTACCTCATCCACATTTCTAGGAACTTCCCACTCCATGATAGCTCTTATCTTCTATGGATCCACTGTTATGCCTTCCTTGGAGACCACATGTCCCAAGTAATGTACCTCTGTCTAAAAGAAGTTGCATTTACTGAGCTTAGCATACAATTGATGCTCTCTCAACAATCTCAACATTGTTTCTAAATGCTCGACATGCTCTTCCTCATTCTTAGAATATATCAAAATGTCATCAATGAATACAATAACAAACTTGTCCAAATAAGGATGCAACACACTATTCATCAAGCACATAAAGGTAGTTGGAGCATTAGTCAAACCAAATGGAACTACAACAAACTCATAATGCCTATACCTGGTCCAAAAAGTTGTCTTGTAAATGTCCTCTTCCTTGATGCATACCTAATGATATCTGGATCTCAAATCAATCTTTGAGAACATTGTTGCTCCCTTTAACTAATCAAATAAGTCATCAATCCTCAACAACATGTACTTTTTCTTGATGGTCACCTTGTTCAACTACATGTAATCAATGCATAACCTGAGAATACCATCTTTCTTCTTCACAAACATTATTGGTTCACCCTAAGGTGATATGCTTGGCTTAATGTATCCCTCACCAAGCATTTCCTTCAACTACAACTTTAACTCTACTAGCTTTGGAGTGCTCATTTTGTATGGTGCCTTTGACGCTGGTGCTGCCCCTTGTACCAAATTAATAAAAAATTCTACTACCCTGTGAGATGTCAACTCTAAAATCTCTGTTGGAAACACATCCTAAAATTCCTGCAAGATCAGGTACGTACTCAAAATCTCTGCATCCTCATCCTCCTTACCTTTATCACTAGAAATGTGTACTGCAAATAATACACAACCTTTTTTGCGACTGTGTTTTACCTGCATTGTTGTCACCATCCTAACTGATGTTGTTTTCTTCTTACCCTGCAAGATTCTTTGCTCCCCATTGTCATCCAAGCACTCAATGGTTTTGTCATAACAATCCACTTTGGTCTTATGAAGATATAGCCAAACCATACCCAAAAGCATACTATATGACCCTAACAGTAATACATTCAAATGTGTTGATGTAGGCATACCATTCAGTTCAAATGCACAAGCTCTTACCCAATGATGGACTCTCTTCTTGGTACCTGTATCCAACTGCACTAACTAATATTTTGCATGCACTTCTTTATTCAAACCACATTAATCCACCAAGTAAGGACAAATATAACTAGAACTAGATCTAGGGTCAATAAAAGTAGAAACAACTCGATCACAATGCTTACCATCCATCTTAATGATAGATGTCTGATGATCTTCCCGCCTATTATCTAGTGCTGCATAGATACGAGGAATACTCTTCCCAACATCCCCAACAATCTGCGCCTCTTGTGCACTGTAGATATGAGGCCTACCACCTTGATTATGTGGATAATACCTCTTAAGATGCTCCTTACCACATGTCCAACACTCCAATCGGCTTGTACCATCACCTCTATTCTGTTGTTGTGACCCATGTCCCTATCTAGTTGCATTGAACTTCTTATGTGGTGCAACATTATCTTTCTCTTCTGCATTCTGAGGCCTTGTTCTTTTTTACTGCCATTTATCTTTACTTTTATCTTTCACTTTCCATCCTTGTTGAGATTTTGTCTTACGCTTTGACTATTCATAGCAATGCTTTAGTTTCCCAATAACTTCCTCAAGTGATCGAGGCTCATCATACTCCATATGATCTCTAAATTGTAATGGCCATCCCTGAAAAATCTTTGAACTTTATCCTTTTCATCTGTAAGATACAGTACATATCTCAATAGCTCAAAGAACTTGGTCGTATACTCCTCATCTGTCATCGATCCCATTTTGATTTCATATAATTCCTTGGCTTTGTTGTCGTAGTACCTTTCTGATAAGTACTTATTTCTAAAGAGTCTCTTGAATTCATGCCAACTCAGCTCCTTTGTCTTGATGTCTCTGACCTGTTTCACATCTTCCTGCCATATGACTTCTTTCCCTTTGAGGTTGAAGATAGCTATTATGGCCTTCATATTCTCTGTATACTCACGCAGTTCAAAGAAATTATTCATACCAAGTATCGAAGCCTTTGCTTCCTCATGCTTCTTCAACTCTCCATCAAAAGTCGGTGGCTTCACTTTCTTAAACTCTTCCGGTAAGTATCCCCTATCACTCCTCTTGTAAGGGTGATAAAAATGACTATCATGATATCTATCAGAACCAGAACTCGAATAGTAATTACGTCCATTACCTCTCCTATCCGGAGTATCCAAGAATCTACCATCTATGATCGTGTCATCTCTATCTGAGTTGTGACCACTGTTAAACCTATTTCCATATGCCCCATTAGTCCCATTCTCCTATCCATAGCTGATCCAGAGTGGTCCCTGTCTCTGGAAGTGTGACAAACTATGAAGGATTATTGCATTGACTTTTGCTTATTTCTCCTATGTCTGCATGATTATGTCATTATTTGCTTTACAACTCCTTATTTCTTCCTTCAAACTCCTCAATGTGTCTGCTAAGCCAGAAAAGTGCCCAACACCATGTCACTCATTTGATTCATACGGAGAATCTTTGTAGTCTACCATCTTGCTAGTCATCTTGATCTCTTCCCGTTATACATATTATGTGAGCTAAACCAAATCATAAACAAACCAACGTACCTTAGTATAACTCGGGGAGGATATTTCATCTGCAAGACCGACTAGATTAGAACAATACATGTGCAAACATAATCATAACAACATTAATCATCATTTCAACCATTATCCAATCATCAATACATGACCATATTAACCACACATCATGACCTCATGCATGATAACTACACCCATATCAATGTATGCATAACAACATATGTATGACACATACACACACACACCTTACATACAAACATTGACATGAATATCCAATGCATAACAAACATAAACTCATGATAAACACATCCAACAACGACGGCATTAACTTTTCACATGGCAACACCACTGTAACCATAACCAACACCATGCATACACTTCTAGTACATAGACCACAAACATGAGAACACACCGCCCATCCAGTCCAAGGGGTGAACTTGGCTTTGATGCCACTCTGTAACACCCACCTCCCACATCTACCCAAGTAACCGATCAACTGGGGTAAACATGTGACAAGAGGCTACTATGATCTGATTCAACCTCTTATGTCGCCTTAAGGAAGTGGAACCGACATAAGACAACCAAACTAACCATCCACAGATCCTACAGAACCTCCAGGAGCTACCCCAACTTTCCAAGTGACCAATTCCTAAGGAAACTCAACAGTTCAAGGACCCATAGGCCTAGTCACTCCCTTGCCAAGCCCTCCAAGTGAATGAGTGTCCCAGTCGCTCCCATGAGCCTGCCTGAGTGCGACTGTAGCCTTTTTCTACCAGTGCGATGCCAGCGACTGTGAGATTTAAGGCTAAATTCCAGGGCTAGGACCCAATCACTGCTTAGAACTTCATGGAATTAACAGAAATAAAAAAAAACCATACATAAAATGATGCCAATGCAAATTCTTAAACAAGGACTTGACTCGACCCCCACTAGCCATGACAGGCATTCCATCAAACATGTCACAATTATGCATTCTACAAGTTTAAACAATAGACCTAAGGATAGGGGTCTCATACTTATATGAGAAACGGTTAGAAGAATTTGTGCCTTATCACATTAGATGCAGTATCATCTATTAGGTCATATATTCATTGCTGATTGATTCACAAATCAAAACATGATGACAACCATACATTTTCACTGTCATAAAACATATTCATAACCAGCATATAAACAACATAAATAATGAGGATACAACAACCATAAATGCCACATATAATCCAATACATTTGCTCATAAAATACCAAGGAAAGAAACTCTTATTAATGAATGCAAAAACCAACCCATTATGGGACTACCACATTCCACCCAACCGTAGATTGGTTGAGCCAAGCCTCTCTTCAACTAATCACCCCGGTGCAATATTCCAAGCATGAATGTGGGACTCAAACCAAAAGAACCAATCAGGGCTTCCCGAGGCTAAACCACCTCACCCTCATTAATAGAATCAGGCTTTACCGCAATCCTCACTAGATCACTAGGCCATAAATAAGCATGGATGCCACCGGATTTCTCCACCTACACCGTGAGGAATTTTCCTGTCTCCTAGTCTCTAAGCTTTATCATATATTCTGCCATTCACTGACAAAGATTCCTAGGCCTGATCAAGGGTAACCGCCTCTAGGCTTTACTGTATATCTCGCCATTCACCAGTCGAGGATTCCCAGGCCCACCAAGGTACACAATACCTGACTTTTCCGCAACCCACAATTTGGTTCAGGGGTCACTAGTCTAGTTGATTTACCGCAATCCACAATCCGGTTTAGGGATCACTAGGCCACATGTTCTTTCATTCAGAGATCCACCTCACTCAACTTTGAATCCATCCAGCTATCCAGCTCAACCAAAACAAGAGAACCCCATCTCACCATGGCTATCCGAAAATGACAAGGCAAGGTTGAAGAACACTGTCACACTTGGAAAAACCCATGCCCATGATAGAAAGAGAACCAAGAGACACACATGCATAACCATGCATGTCAAATCTAGCAAGGAAATCACACATGCAAATTGATATCTGTAAGTAAACCCATTGTAACTTCTTGATCCTGCTCTTCCTTGCTTGGTCTTTGCTTCCTCTTTACCTTCTTTTCCTATCTTGATCCAATGCTAATGTACTCCAAGAAAACTCTAAGTGTCCAAGAGTGTGAGAGAGAGAGCTCCAAAACTGAACTGACAAAAGGTTACCAACTGATCCTCATAATCCTTTTTATTAACGTGGCTTCCATTTTCTTCAATTTTCCATTATTTTCATTCATTTTCCTCCTCACATGCATTTTGTGACCTTTCACCTTCCTTTTCTCCTAATTTCCATTATTTTCATAAATAAATTGTCAAAAATGCCATTTTGTCTTTCCAAATCCTTTGCCATTGCCTTTGTCAATTTCCTTAGCCATAATAAACCAAATGAACACCCACACTAGGATCCCTTACCCAACATTCAACTTGGAATAAGTGTCCCATAAATGTGGTTATTATTTTGCCTTTATTAACTTTTATTACATGGAATTTTCACGAGGGTTGTTACAAAAACGCCCGACTGCCCGACCTCCCAACCGTGTGATCATCCTAATAAAATATTATTTTTGTTGATATGCGTGCAGTCCACTTTTTAATAAAGATTTTCAAAAAATTTCGTTTCACATTCAACTAATTATTTGTCAAATCAATAACAAAATTTCTAATGCTTTCTCGACTCCCAAAAAGAAAAAAAGTTGGCCTTTTTATAGAAATTAATGAACACATTCAATTGTGATTTATGCGTTTTTCTAAACAAAATTTTAAGATTTTAGGCTATTCTGCCTGCATGCTCTTTTCTTAAGTCTTGTTCGAAGAAAAATTGAATTAAGGAAACAAAGTACCAATTTCAAAAAAATTGTGTAAGCATAATGTTATTTTTTATAGATATTCTTGAATTCAATTTCAAATTTTAAATAAACAAAACTTATATATTCTCTATTAGTGTTTATAGGTCATAAAATGGCAAAAAAGGGAAACTCTCGAGCGACAAATTTAAGATTTTAGGGTGTTCTTCTTGCATGCTTATTTCTTAAGTCTTGTTCGAAGAAGTACTGAATTAAGGAAACACAATACCAGTCTCAAAAAATTATGTGTAAGCATAATGTTATTTTTTTTAGAAATTCCTGAATTCAATTTCAAATTTTGAATAAGCAAAACTTATATATGCTCTCTTAGTGTTTACAACTCATAAAATCTCAAAAAAAAGGAAAATCTCCAACGACAAATTTATGATTTTAGCGTGTTATATCTGCATGCTCTTTTCTTAAGTGTTGTTCGAAAAAGAACTGAATTAAGGAAACACAACACTAGCTTCAAAAAATTATGTGTAAGCATAATGCTATTTTTTTAGAAATTCTTGAATTCAATTTTAAATTTTAAATAAGCAAAACTTATATATGCTCTGTTACTATTTATTGGCCATAAAATGGGAAAAAGGGGAAAATCTCCAGCGACAAAGCAACAAATGGAGCAAATTAGGGAAAATATTAAGGGGGTGGATGATATACTACCAGAGAAACTCAACTTCAACGCATTCCTCATCTGAGATTCAACTTACAAAACACATAATGTAGGTACGATGAGATGGGAGGAGATATTTGAATCCTTTGACCAAATAGAATGGTTAAAAAACACATGAACTACAGAAATAAAGAACAAATAGTTTGAAACAATTAGAGCAACAAAATTACATAAAGTAGTAGCTAGGGCCAAAAATTTTCCCTATTATGACATGGTTTCATGGATTCTCTCTCACTCTGATATTAAAACCCAAACAATATCAAACCATCAAGAAATTGTCATAGCTTCCTGGAAATTTGAAGTCTTATCAACCATATACAAGCTCAGTCCCCCAAAAATCCACCTTAATGTTGACTTCCTTTATAAGTTTCGAAGTATTGTCTTGAAGAAATGTCAAGAGAATTATGATATAGTAATTGAAGACTAGTTGAGAGAAGAAGAGAAAGGTTTCAAGCTCAAAGCAAAAAAGGAATATCCCATAGCTATTTTTAAGAAGCCTATTATATTTATTATTAAAATGCTAAGTAGATTATATGTGGAACAAGATTTAGAGCATTGCAAAATTAAATGGATCCTAATAATCCATAGCATTTTGAATGAGGGGAAACACCTAAACTAGGTTGACATATTGTCACAGAATATCACAAATTCATTAAAACTGTCATTATCATCTCCCCCTGGGTTCAAATATATTTTATGTATGTCTGCCTATTTGATAGATATTGTTATTGCCTACGTTACATTCCCACTCATGAAATGGAATTACCTATTTGACTAACAACTACCCATTTAAAATTTTGCTCCTATTATATGGGAGTCTAATTTTAAATACCATTTTCATGATATTTGCCATTATGTTTTGATTCCTTTCCATGAAATCGTGTGTAATAGCCCTGGTGAAAATTCCATGTAATAAAAATTAATAAAGGAAAAATAATAACCATAGTTGATGGGACACGTATTCCAAGCGGAATGTTGGGAAAAATCCTAGTGATGGGGATCACTTGTGATTCATTAATGGCTAAGAAAATTGGCAAAGGCAATGGTTAAGGCTTTGGAAAGGTAAAATGACATTTTTGGCACATTTATTTATGAAAATAATGGAAATTAGGAGAAAAATGAGGTGAAAGGTCACAAGTTGCATGTGAAGAGGAAAATGAAGGAAAACAGTGGAAAAATTAGAGGCCTCATTCATAAAAAGGCTTCTAAGGATCAATTGGCAACCTTTTTTCAGTTCAATTTTGGAGCTCTCTCATTATTCTCTCTCTCTCTCTCTCTCTCATACTCTTGGAGACTTGCAGTTTTATTGGAGCACTCTAGGACGATGTGGCATACTTGGAATTTCAGATCAAGAAGGCAAAGGAAGAGTAGGAAAGCGCAATTGCAGGTACTGAGTTGCATGTATGTTTTCATCACTAGTTTTGGCATGCATGGCATATGCATGTGGATTTTTGGTCATGATCTGTCACTAGCATGGAGGATTGCCTGGATTGACAGTGGATTGCCTAGACTTTCCATTTCCTGGATAGCCATGGAGATTGTGGGTTTATTTCCTTGTTTTGTTTTGGTTGGTTCTCATGTTTCCTTAGCTTGGGTTGAGTTACTAATTCCTGGAACCTTGATTGGACAAACGCTCTGGAGCCCTGTAATAGCTTGGGTTGAGTTACTAGTCTTGTAACCTTGGTTGGACAAACGATCTGAAGCCCTTGGTGGGTTGAGTTGCTAGTCCTGGAACCTTGGTTGGACAAATTCTCTTGAGCTTGACGACAGCTGTGGGTTGAGTTACTAGTCTTGGAAGCCTTGGTTGGAACAAACACTCTAGAATCCCTTAAAGGTTTGGACGGAGACCAATATGATAATGGTTTTTGTAATGTCCGGCTATCAGGTGGAATTACTCATTAATGGGTTGAGGTGGAAGCCCTGGATTGTTTTTTTTTTTATTGATGTGTTCTGTGAGATCCCACATTCATGCTTGGAATATAGCGCGGGGATGAATGAATGAAGAGAGATTTGGCTTAGCCATTCTACAGTCGGTTGGAATGAGTAAGTCCCATCCCAGGTTTGGATTTTGCATCATCGATATGAGGTTATTTCTCCTTGTAAATCTATGAGTATTATACTAGCTTATATGTGGTTTAAATGGTTGTGATTTCATGAGTATTTATGTTGTTAGTATGTTGGTTATTTATATGTTTTATGACAATAGCTATGTATGGCTCTCATCATGTTTTTACTTGTAAATGAATGATCAATCTATCTATGACCTAATGGATGAAATGACAGTTGATGTGTTGAGGCAAATTTGTTTCTCATTGATTCTCAGCTAAGTATGAGACCCATGTAGATTACATATTCGTGATATGTTTGATGAAGTGTTTGTCATGGCTAGTAGGGGTCTAGTCAATGTCTCATTCAATTGATTGCTTTTGCACTGTCATTTCCTTGTTAATTTATTATTCTGGAGGTATCATGCAATTCTGAGTAGTGACCTGGCCTCTGGGCTTGAAAATGTGGCATAATTCCTAGGGACATTAGCATAGAACTGAGTAAAAGAGTCCATGGACACTGACTTGTAGACCTGTGAGAGCATCCAGAGGTCCCTCGACGCTAGCATGCCCATAGAATGAGAGCATCCAGAGGTCAAGTTGTCCAAAAGTTCAGTGGGACCCAAGGGCAAGTTGCCTGAAGTGATGAATTGGTTCTCAAGGGTCCTAAGGCTGATGTTGAATGTATGTATGGTGTGTTTCCATTAGTTCCACTTCCTTAACATGACTTAGGAGGTCGAACCATATCATAGTGGCCTCTCGTCGCATGTTTACCCCGGATGGCCGGTTCCTTGGGTGGACGTGGGAGGAGGGTGTTACATAGTGGTATCAGAGCATGGTTCACCCCTGGGACTGGATGAGTTGTGTGTTGGTCATGCATGCATGTCAGTTGCATATGTGTCTCTTACACTTACATTCCATGTGCTTGTTGCATTTGCATAATGTCGATCATGGTTTTAATGATGTCGTCATGAGTAACTTGATGTTGTTATTGTGGAATGCATCGCCATGAGTGTATGACTGGTTACATCTTGTGATATGTTGCTTACATGTATCATTGTTGTAAGCTTGGTTACATTCTTGTATGTTTGGATGCATTCTTGTATATTTGGATGCACTCTTGTATGCTTGGTTGCATGTATCATTCTTGTAGGTTTGGTTACAAGTATCGCTTGTTTGTGCTTGAGTACACGTGTTTATGCATGTGTATGGATGGTTACGCATTGCTTATGTATGTTCATGTTTGCATGTGGTCAAGTGTACGGTGATGTAGTGGTGGTTGTCATGCATGAGGCATGGTATGCGTTGTTGTTAATGTCATGCATTAATGACTGGACCCTAGCTAGAATGATGGTTGCATGGTTATATACTTGTGTGTTATGTTTCCATATGTTGTCATGATTATGTTATACATGTATCATGTTGATTTGTTGATCTTGCAGACAAGGTATCCTCCCCGATCTATACTAAGGTACATTGGTTTATTGTGATTTGGTTTAGCTGACATGATATACCTTGTAGGAAGAAATATCAAATGGCTAGCAAGATGGTAGACTACAAAGACTCTCCCTATGAATCAAATGAGCAGTATGGTGTTGGGAATTCTTCTGATTTGACAGATACACTGAGAAGCTTAAAGGAAGAAATAAGGAGTTATAAGGCAGATAATGACAGAATCATGTAGGCACATGAGAAATAAGCAAAGGTAAATGCAGTGATACTTTAGAGTTTGTCAGATTTATATCTACAGAGACCACGTTGGATCAACTATGAGTAGGAGGACAAAACTAATGGGACATATGGTAGTAGGTCGCATGGTGGCCACAGGTAAGATAAAGATGACATAGTTAGAGATGGTATATTTCTGGACACTCTAGATAGGAGAGGGGATAGACACAGGTATTATTCTAGTTCTGATTCAGATAGGCATTATGATCGTCATCATTATCATCCTTATAGGAGGAGTGATAGGGGATACTTGCCAAATGAGTTTAAGAAAGAAAAACCACCTACTTTTGATGGAGAGATGAAGAAACCATAGGATGCAGAGGAATGGTTGTTTGGCATGAGGAAGTTCTTCAGGTTGCATTACTATTCAGAGAACATGAAAGCTAGAGTAGCTACATTCAGTCTCAAAGGTAAGGCAAACATTTGGTGGGAAGATGTAAAGAATATCAGATGTATTCATGAGGAGGATTTAACTCGGAGTGAGTTTGAGCAGCTATTCAAGAAGAAGTACCTATCAGAGAGATGCTTCGATGACAGGGAAAAATAATTTTATGAGCTAAAGATGGGATTGATGACAGAGGATGAGCACATTAGCAGGTTCTTGGAGTTATTGAGGTATGTGCCTTATCTCATGGAGGAGAAGGCTAAGATTGAAAGGTTCATTAGTGGATTATCGGTTGCATTCAAAGACAATATTGAGTTCGATGAGCCTAGATTGTTAGAGGAGGCC